>VOPJ01002145.1:0-79387 GCA_014673585.1 Semibalanus balanoides
GTATTGCCAAACGTAAAACAGGTCGACTGTAATCAACATTTAGTAAAGAGAGACGACGACATCGGAACAGGGTCCCCATTCAAATACATTTGTGACTGGGAATGTTACAGATGTCAAAATCAAACTCGAATTTCTCTGTGATTCGACCTCAGTGGTTGTTTTAACATACACCATGCATAATTGCAATGACAAGCAGCCAAAATGGCTATCTCAACTCAAATCTAATGTTAAGGTGGCAGTGGCCCTTTAATAGCGACATCAATACAATTTATTTTGTCGCCTATTCCTTCTTCCGTGGTGAACTTCTGTCCGGAGGCAGATTCTAGCTTCGTCTTCAGCTCTTGCAGACTTGCAGTATCCTTTATATCGACTAAAATGTCGTCGATATATCTGCAGTACTGGCCAGTGGGGCTGGTTGGCTAGGTCTCGAAGTACTTGTTCCTCGATGGCGCACATGAAAGCTTGTGCGAATAGAACCCCAAGGGGAGAGCCCATGGCAATTCCATCTACTTGATAGTAAAGCTGTCCTGCAGGTGATCTGAAGGGCGCTTTGGTGGTGCAGAGTCGTAGGAGTGCTGTCATAATAAGTTCGGGGATTTCAGGACTCGCTAGGGTGGCGCTGTGGTATGCGTAGTTGGTTAGAATAGCGATAGTCCGCTCCACTGGCACATTAGTGAAGACTGCAGGCTGCATCAGGCTGCAGGCTGCAGGCTGCAGGCTGCAGGCTGCACGCATCCAACGAGGCGAGCATGCCATAACGCTCTTTAGCTTTCAGGATATCGATGAACTCGGAAGACGATCGCAGCGAATATTTTGAAGGCACATATGGCGTCAGAATGCCATTCAATATCTTCGCCAGTTGGTAAGTAGGAAGAGGAATCTGCGATATTATGGGACGAATGGGGTTGTCTTGTTTGTGCGTTTTGATAGTGCCGTAAAAATAGCCTGGTTTGTACTCACCAGTTATTTTTTTTCAGCTTCTGGGAAGACAAATGTTTGTTTGCTTCTGTTATCAAATCATTAGCCTTGATCTTAAGCTGTTCTACCGGGTTTCGACTTATCTTTTCAAACTTAGTCTCATTCTCTAAAATGTCTTGAGCTCTACGGAGATAATCATTCTTATCTAAAATCACGAAGAGCTGGGACTTGTCGGCTCTGCGTATATATATATATATATATATATATATATATATATTAATATATAATATATATTATAATAATATAAATAATATATATTTACATACGGCGTAGGGGGGGGTAAATTCTACCCCCCTCGTATCTTCCGAACCAATAACCGCAGCGAGATGAGCAAGGCGTTGATCGAAAGCTTTCATGTAAACGAATCAAATACATACCCAATTATTTTCAAGTTAGGTCAAATGTCAGGTCACGGTCAGGTCATATGGAAAATTTGAGTTCATTGAGTCAATGGTTCATGCTTTCAATGATAATTATTTGATTAAGACTATCAATGCACATGAAGCTTTCAAAGGTGTAATACATCTCCTGCATTAAGTAAAAGTAAATTTTCATGCAAAGGTCATGGTCAAGATCAGGTCAAAAAAAGTAACTGTCACCAAAAAGTCAACCAAAGTCTTGTGACCCATGTTTTAGGGGTTATTTTAGACGTAAAAATCGATAACAATAGCCATTTTTACAACTTGACCCCATAAAAGGTCAAGATTAGTTCATCTAAGGTCAAAACTGGAAACTGACTAATATGAATAAACAATGCATTTGTCTAGGTCAGTTTTGTGTCATTTATACAATAATGACATTTATATATAAATACATTTATATATATATATATATATATATATATATATATATATATATATATATAAATATATTTATATATAATATACTGTTGAGTTCCCACTCTGCGTCCTCCGAGTCACCACAAGCCACACAGGCAACAGGTCGAGCAGTCCGTATTTACGGCAGGCCGACACATAAGTCACGGCAGAAACGGGCAGAACTGGCGCGGTAGCCTGACCACACCCAAGGACGACTAGTGTCGCCGCACAGGCCAATCACGTCGCGACACAACACGAACAGAAAAGTATCCGCAACTAAATTATCCATAACATTCTCCCATCAACAAGTGTTGGGTACATTACAATTGTAATCGATCAACGGGCTTGCTTACTCTACCACTGCGAGTACGATACATATTCTGCTCAGACTGCTGGCCCGGACTCTGCATTTCAGCCTCTGACGACACGTCAGACTCCGCAGTCTCAGTGGCATCGGCGGACACCGCGGTGTCGACATAAGTTGCAGCAGGCTCAGGCACCGGCAGGCATACCTCCTTTAACGTCACATTCATACCACTGCATCACACCGAACAGTGGACGGAACAGACGCACGTGTCGCTTGTGCGGAACATCGGAAGACACCTTTTTCAGATTTCGAACCGTGAACTAACTTGTTCTTTCTACCGCGCAACGATAAACATAATCAGGTTCCTAACCTCGGTTACCACATACGCCCATCGAAACGAAACCAACTCAAGCTCCAGTTCGGCCACGCGGAACACATATGGACCTTCAACATTAACCTTGTCCACCGACACAAATACACTATCGTTCGCCACGCGAGAACTCTCTTGCCGGACGGAAGATACGCTGCAGCGCCTCAGCGTGATCAACTGACAACCGCTTTTGCAGACACAAAGGTACGTTACGATTAAGACACACTTTTCACCTGCGTCCGCAGTTTCATCGCATAGCTCGACAGTTAATGGTGCACGCGGAGGGAAACCATATACCAGTTCAAACGGTGTGAACCCTGTTGTACTAGTGAACGCTGCTCGCAAACGCAAAACTCTAGCAGGGCAAAACCACTCTATCCCAATCGGACTCGATTGTCGTTCACGTAATAGTCGGCAATCACACAGAGTACGGTTGAACCGTTCCGTTTCTTGGGGGGGGCCCATAACTAGTTGCCGCATGAGCCGAAGTACAGCGCAGTTTTGTCACACCAAACTTCTGACACAAATGTCGGATCAACTCACTTTCGAAGTTTGTGCCCTGGTCAGTCAGCAAAGACTTCGGAACCGAATACCGCGCAAATAATTTCACAAAACAATCTGCCACGGCTAACTGCTCGCTGATCTGCCAAACTGAACACCTCCACCCATTTTAGTAAAAGAGTCAGCACACCACAAGAAGAACCTGTTCCAGAACTAGAGACGGGCAGCTGTCCAAGATGTCTGCCGACCACTGCATCAGCGGTTCCCCGACCACAGGTACACTTCCGATTCCCTCCCTGTGTGGGCGATTCGGGCGTTTCACACGCGCGCACATGAGACACAAACGACAGTACTTTCTAACGTCATTCTTCACATTAAACCAAAAGAAGTTACGCGTTATCCTACGCAGCGTACGCTCAACACCAAAGTGTGCTGCCGTTGGCACATCATGAGCTAGCTTGAGCACTTTCGGTCTAATACTAGCAGGCACAATTAACTGCGGCTCGCGGTCCACAGAAGATTGTCGCTTCACAAGTCCGTCGTCCACAAACAGGAACTGCAGTTGGGACGAATAGTATCTGAGCTCATCACCAACAATCACCAACAGTCTCCATCGGCCTCACCTCGCTGCAGGCACTGCATCAACGCTGGCGACAGCACATTGTCTCTCGCAATCTCCTTTCCTCAGTATCCGTGCGGCACGGCTGTGTCCGCCCCAAAGAGTCGACGTGCCGCCAATCCGCCGGAACAACCAAGCAAGAGTGCCCAGTAAGATGGGCGCCACTGCGCCAGCAGCAGTGGCGCCACATGCGCCAGCAGCCGCAGCAGGAGGCGCCAGAGACCAGACGAGTTCGCTCGGGCCGCGGCCGGCGCTGCAGGGCACGACCGAGGCCAGTAGCACGGGCAGCTCGGGTCGCCGCCGCCGCCGTCAGACCCGTAGCCGTACGGCCAGTCGCCGCCGCCACCGGTACTCGCGCTCCCGTCACTGAAACAGACCTCGGGTTAGAGGCCATCGACCGGTGTCCAGGACCCTCAGCTCCTGTCAACCCAGATCTCAGCTGCATGACGCGAGTAAGATAACGTCATCAGCTCCCACCACATCATTGAACGCGCTGCCTCTTCATCTCTCCTGATGCATCACGCGAAGTGCGGTCAACATGCGGAACTATCTATTGCAAATGACGATGCTCCAACCTTGAAATCATACTGAGGAACAAATTGAAGAACCCATCTCGCAATCACCCGACGGTCAGACAAACTCCACCAAGCACTTAAGAGCTGGTGGTCAGTCACAACAAGAAACTCCACCCCCAGCAGCAAGGTGCCGGCAATCGGCGCGTCGCCCTAATTCACGGCCCAGTAACTCATGCTCAGTGAGTGGTTATAACCCGAGTCTCAAGCCATCAGTCCAACTTCCCGGATGCATATGCCACAACAAACTCCCGTCAGCAAAGGCACTCAGGGTAGCACCTCCACCCCAACTCGTGCACGCGTCGGTAGTCAACTGGAACGGCAACTGACTGTCTGCGGGGGCGGCACCACTGGATACGATGCGATAGCACACACAGGTCATCGAAACTCTTGTCACATCACTGTCCATTAAAAACTCTTTCAGTTCACTCGTCAGAAGCGCTCAGCGGAGCCTGCTCTCACGGGCATACCTCGGCTATTCAGGTGACGTAGGTAGCCGGTCAGGCCCAGGAAACGGCGAACCTCAGCCCCTTTAGACGGTTTCCGGTAGTTGAGCACCGCCTGTACTGCGCTTTCTGTCGGTCGACTCTGTCCCTGGCTAAGGACATGTCCAAGAAACCTCACTTCAGTTTGGGCAAACACACACTTCGAAGGGTTCAGTTTCAGACCATGAGTGCGAAATCTAGCACACACCTCTCTGAGCAGAGCAGTCATCTCATCAAATGACTCACTGTATACCAGACAATCATCCAAGTACACAAGTACATTTTTCATACCTTGCAGCAACTGACTGCATCACACGCTGCCAGGAACAGGCCGGTCCATTGCAAACACCAAATGAAGGACCTTTTATAGGCAGTATTGGCCACTATCTGTGACAAATGACAACTTTTCCTGGTCAGACTCTCTTACTGGAAGCTGCCAATATGCTCCTTTCTGATCTAGAACACAGAAGTACTTGGCCTTAGGGCCCAACTCTGACAGCATTGACTCGATTCTTGGCAGTGGATGACGATCCTTCACAGTGACCTTATTTAACTCACGAAAGTCAGTCACAAACCTGTATCTGGGTGGCTCACCTGGTTCCGTCTTCTTTGGTACCAACAGCACAGGACTTGCATGCGGAGAGCTGCACGGCCGGATGACATCCTGCCTCCACATGCAGTCGATTCTGTCTCTGAAGCTCAGGTCGCAGAGCCAGTGGAACAGTGTACTGTTTCGCCTTCTTCGGCTCACCACTGAGCTCAATCTTGAACTCGCAGTCCTGTCCTTTGAACCTCCCAATCTCGCCCTGCTGAGAGAACACGTCTGGGAAGTCTGTCAACACACAGTTGATCTCCTTGATCTGGTCAGGCTCCAGATGATCAAGCATCGGGGACACATCAGTCGACTCCTTCTGAACAGGAGGCACCACATCTTCTTCCCAGTCAGCTACATGATCAACACTTGACAACACATCAGCTGGCCCCTTCTGAGCAGGAGGCACCAGACTCTCCTCACAGTTGGTCACATCAGACCCACTGAATCAATTACAGTACAGCGACACACAGTCACAGGTCTGTTCTCTACCAGCTGTCCAAAAGCAAACACCTGGCCAGTGCTGAAGTCCAACTGAATCTCAGCTGCACGGAGAAAATCAGTACCCAAGATGATCTGATCTCTACAATTAGTGACGAGCACTTCCAAGACCACCTCATGTCCACTTACTTCCAGAACAGCGTTGCTGGAGCCATACACAACAAGTTGCTCCCTTGCTGCTCCCATCACCTGTCTGCTTGATCTCCTCAGCTGCAGTCCCAGCTCTGCTGCTGTAAGTCCTTGGAGATGCAGGAGTGCGTTCGCCTCCACTGTCAACACACTGCAGGCACGATCACGAAACCAGCTTATTGTCACATCGGCAAATGGTAAGGTAGTTCCAACAACTACACGACGACTGAGAACTGTACTGGTGACACAGTTTTTGGCAATGTGCCAATCTTGAACATTTTCCTACACTTTGACACGAACACGAAGCTGAGTCATGCCCCTTCAGTCCACATTTATTGGCACCATTTGACAGAATCAGAACGGCAGTGGCTTCTGGGATTTACCACAGTTCTTAGCCAGTGGTTGGAGACCCACACGAGTAGCAACCCCCGTCGTTGTCTCACCTCGATCCTGCGAGACGACAGCTGCTGCTGTCCCTGACCTGACAACGGACGAGCACTCTGTAGCACGGTCATCCTGTGCACAAGGTCATCAACATCTGTGAAGTTGGCCTCTACGAGCCGCTGCTGCCAGCTGGATGGAGACGCCTTGATAGCATGCAGGATAATCAGACGGCCTAGTGACTCCCTAGACAGTTCAGGCATCACAGCAATCAACGCACTTCTTATTCCTCAAACCAGATCCCTTGGCGCTGTCCATCCTTGAGCCGTCTTTTCATCAAGTCCTGCAATATCTGATTTTTAAATACCCTCTGCTGGCAAAGCTTTCATGACTACATTCTCCACAGACATGATAACATTTCCTCTGAACTTGCCCTGAACCAAACACCCCCCCCACAGTTTGTCTCTACTTATCTGCCAGCATCTTGCTCTAGCACACGCCCGCCAGAGTAATAGCACAAAAAAATCATGGGAACGAGGCAGCATCCAAGTTGACAACCCTGGCATAGGCGACGAAACTGTTTGAAGAATTGGACGCAGGAATGTTCATATTCAAAACTGGCATCGGCATACTGAGCCACCAACATTCCAATGTCCAACATTCACCATACCTTTGAAGTGCAGGTTTTCTTCTTGACGGTAGGCGGCGTCAATGGCTTGAATCAGCATAAACTCAAAATCGAATCGTCACGAAAAAACAACAAATCAAAACCTCGCTTGAAGAAAAAAAAACAAAAAAAAAAAAATAAAAAACCACGGTTTCGCGCAAGGAATCTTGAGACCGGCACAATTAATGGATATCACATCCCACCGCTGTATGTTGAGTTCCCACTCTGCTGTCCCCCGGGTCACCACAAGCCACACAGGCAACAGGTCCGAGCAGTCCTGTATTTACGGCAGGCCGACACATAAGTCACGCAGAACGGGCAGAAACTGCGCGGTAGCCTTGACGCACACGCAAGGACGAACTAGTGTCGCCGCACAGCAATCACGTCGCGACACAACACGAACAGAAAAGTATCCGCAACTAAATTATCCATAACACTACGTTTCTTTAGCGAAAAATTGTTGACCCGGGGGGGGGGATGGTGTCGGGTCATCAGCGCAGTCGTTTAACGGGAGGGGGAGGGCGTCGGTGCCTCATTGTAAAATATTCTATCACTGGGCCCGTGGAGACAGTTAAACGCGTTTTTCTTACCGTTGACTGCGGTGGATCTTTGCATCCACTGGGGGGAGGATTTCAAGGTATTGCGGTGGAACTAGTAAAGCATGCATGGCATGAAGCAGACGGAGCGAGTTATTTAATTTTCGTCCGGCAACTGATAGGCAAAAGCATTGTTCTTTGTTGCAATAGTAAAACAACGCCTACCTGCACCTTTCTGTGGCATTTAGTTATTTTTATTTCTGATTCTCACCTGTGAGGTGAATCCAAGTCAAAAGCACGTGCTTATCATTCGCTGGTATTGATTTTGTGTTTATTTACAGGGCATATTATAACATATTTATGGATATATATATATAATATTTTATGGATATATACAGGGTATATATAAACGTTTTTATTTTTATGGATGTGACAGTTTCTGTTGTTATGTCAAATATTTTTCACGTAGCCTATACATATATGTTATTTTACGATAAAATTATCAAGTGTATACTTTTGCATAATCAGTGCAAGTGGAAAGCGGTAGTTAGGGAGAGAGGGGCGAAATGATACAAAGGGCAGGTTGATAACCAGCGACAATATCATTCCAAACCGACACTAACAAGATGTCCGGGAAATAGTCTAGTTTGGAGCGTTGCATGGAATGTTCCTTTTCGGACCAGCACGCGCGCGTATGGTGGGGCGATTTGGTAGCCACAAGGGTAAGTCATTGATTTTAAGCGAAATGTAACTATTTTGGGTATGGATATAAAGTGTTCATTTTTTCCTCTAATGTCACTGATGTGCCGTTGTTTCCTACTGAATCGACGAACCTTTTTCGGTCATTTTTTTCTACAATAGACCAAAGTTTTTGAGAACAAACAATGCGCAACTTTTGAACAAAAATCTTAAGTTTTTCATCCACGATGTACGTTTTAAACAGCCGGGGTACGGTTGTGACAGGCAGTATCAACCTCCCCAGTGGATAAATTAGACTGCATTATCTCGAAGTCACATGCCGTATGGCAAATAGTTCAAAACAACTAAATACCGTGTTCAGATGTGGCTAATAAAATGGGCCTGATTGCGCTGCACTGATGCTGAGAAGCGACAAGAAAGGATATAGTGTGCAAATTTTGTAAATAAAAAGTTGTGGAACTCATTTTCGGTCTAACTGCAGATCGTGTTTTTGGTAGTTTCGTTGATGGAGACGTCCTTCCTGAGTTGTCAGGGGAGATAAGTTTTTTACTTCTTTTCTTCGATTGTTTTGATGCTGTGAATTTTGAAAGTGCTTGTGTTATCTAAAATATGTCAATGGTGACGATGTCAACTGTCTCCGGGTAATGAATAAAAACATGTTAAATTCGACTACTTGACAGTGCTGCGAAAAGTGAGATTTAAGACCACACACCTGGCTGGATTGCAGAGATAGCTTACCTTACTAGTATGAAGTGGTATGAGCACAAATACACCCCTGGATTATTTCAATTTGTATGTATTTTTGGTCATGTAACAGTATCGCCGCCGCTCACCGTTTAACTTACCCCGCTAGTGGGGTAATTTGAAAATTTGACATGGTTCCGAACTTTGGGCAGCCATATCTAATTTATTGTAATTGTGAACTCAGAAATAACCCATGAGGGTGGGCAAGAGAATTAAACGAGCTTTTTGTGTACCCAAACACCCAAATGCAGTCAATAGCTTTACAAATACCAGGCCGAGTCTAAAAAGTTGCTCAACTAGCCCCTCTCTCCCCTATCCCTAAAACCCACGCAAGCAAGCAAGATGAAAACGGATTTTGGCCCATCTTGAGACTACGTCTGAAATACCTCACTCCGTCTGAAATACCTCACCCCCAGTAAACATGTTAAAATATGCCCTGATTCGTGCATGGATAACCAAGAAAAAACGCAAAAATGCAGTGTTGGGATCGTATATAGCCGTCATTTTGATTTTTTTTGTTTAATAAATTTAGTCCGAATGTTCTGTATGGATGGCTTTCCGAGGTCAGGACCCGCGCTAAGCAGAGCCTGTTGCGCAGGTCCTGACCTCACCACCCGATCGCGCAATTCCTGTTGGCTATTGATGGTAGAGATTAATTAAACCCTCTCTACAGGGACGCCACAAATGACCGTTTTGTGATAACAGGAAGTGCCCCATCAATGACAGAATGTGCCCCCATAGGTGACAGAACGTGCCACCGTATATGGGGCGGTTCTGTCAAATGAGTCATCGCCACATTTCGACACTGGTGTCGAACAACTGAGATATCCACTTGACTCCAAAAAACGATTTGAAGCTTTGATGTATGTAACAATATTGGAAAGTATCAATCACCAACTCTGAAAGTGTGTTCACTGTTCGCGCAGGGCCCAATTAAGAAAAAAGTGACAGAACGTGGCCCCGGGTCTCCCCTAACAGAGGTGACAACAGACACGTAGCCAAGGGGAGGGGGGAGGCGGGTGGAGGTTACCTCCCCCAACCTGGAGAAGCCAAGGCAGGCCCCGATGATCCGGATGCAATTTTCAGTAAGTGACCTTTTGAAAGTTCAAGCAAGGCCACGAACACTTTTTTGTCGATAACTCGTGACAGGATGACCGTAGAGACTCTCAACTGGTGAAAAACGTTTTTCTCGTCGAGCCGCATGTATGCACCTTTACCGACTTAGGTCACATTGACCTTGACCTTATAATTTGGCCCCGGATTATAAATCCGGGGCCAAATTGTGAAATTGATCAAAATCGATCCAAATTGGTATGTTGCGAACCACATCGACGAGAGAAAAACGATTATGTCAAAATTATTACTATATATTTTAAATTAAAAGTAATTTACCAAAAACAAATTGCTGAAAAAAGGTTTGTTTACATTTGTTGACCAGTGACTACTAAGGCCAAAACTATTGATCTGAGGTCGATTCTAATGGAACATTGACGAAATAAAATTCAAATGGTTTTCCAGTACCTTTTTTATTTTTCCTAGCTGCCATAGTTTCCGAGATAATGGCCAAACTTAAATTAGCCGTACAAAGACCACGTGTTGATTTAAATGTAAGCCAAAAACGTCAACTATTATAAAATTTCAAGGTTTACAACATAGCAATCTTGGATTATTTAAATATTTGTTTTTGCCCCTCCCCCCAAAAAAAATAAATAAAATAAAAATAAAAAAATCCGGGGAAAATGGTCACAAAACCCAAAATTTCAAAAATGACAAAAAACGGGAAAATGAGTTAAGATGGTTAAATGATTATAACCAGTACAGCGCCGTAGTTGACGATAAACGAGCGAGCGCGAAGTAAATGTTTGGTGAATTTTATCTCACTTGGGCAAGAAGTTTCTGAGATACAAAAAAGGTACGCACATGCAGAGGCACCCATCCCTGACTTGTTGAAAAGTGGCGGCTGAGAGTTCCCTAACCAGACACAAAATTTGAACACAATCGGCTCAGCCGTTCCTGAGATATGGAATAGGGGTGTGCACGTGCGCACGTGCAAAGGCACCCCACCCCTGACTAGTGGAAAAGCGGTGGCTGAGGGGTCCCTAACCACACACCGAATTTGAACACAATTAGCCCAGCCGTTTATTTATACCAAGCTTCATTGAACATCATTTAAATAAAGCCCTCCGATCACTGCTCCCCCTCCGCTATTTGCTACTCTGAATATTTGAGCCTTGGCTCTACGGACATGTAAGCAGAAGACAATCCATGCTACCAGCTTATCCATAATACCTATAATAATAATAATAATAAAACAGTCGCAGATGGAATTCCAATACCCGTATACCTACTCCTAAGATGGAATGACATTTGATACTATTTGCTAATCTGAACATTTGAGCCTTTGCTCCACGGACTTATAAGCAGAAGACAATCCTCCATGCTACCAACTTATCCATAATATCATAATCAAAAAAGCAGTCGCTGATGGAATCACAATGCCCGTATACCCTAAGATAGAATAACATCCTGATATGATGAATTACGCAAAACTCAAAACAAAACAATCTCTACAGATATTTATTTAAATTTTTGAAGACGCACAAATTTGGGAAAACATTGCGGAGGGCTTGGAGCATCATGGGGAAGGCTAAACTCAGCATAGGGGGTGGGGGGCTATGGCCCTCCCAAAGAGATATAAAGTTCCGCCCTGCAGACTGGTGATGTGATTTTCCAAAAGAATCCTGACCAATACCAATCCGATACGGAGCAGGAGGCATTTCGGTTGACCAAACACCGACCGATTTGGGTTGAAGTAAAAAAGTTCAAGATTTGACCGATTTTCAAATTGTATAGGTACCTACTTCTTTAAACACATTGTCAAAAATAGCTTTGTTAACATCATAATTCATCAAAAAACAATTACACAGTTTCTAAGAAGATAGTAAAATTGTGAAAAAGGAACCAAATACATTTGCAAAGCAAAGTAGTGGATGTCGCAGGCAAGACCAAAGGTATTTGCCAGGGGCGTCGCCACGGTATTTTGAGTGGGGGGGGGACACTGGTGGATCCAGTCGTCAGTTTGGGGGCAACTTTTTTGGCAAAAAGTTACCCCATTTTTTTCCCTGAATATGGACCAGTCACCTTTTTTGGTATTATAGCTTAAAAAGCATTAAAAACGCAAAAGCGCAATATTTTGTAGCATACATGCTACGGAATATACACATATAAGCAGTAAAAACGTTTATCTCAAACCGACTCGTGGGGGTGTCGCCGAAGTTTTAAGTGGGGGTCAGCTGAAATGACGAAAAATGCTTCTTTGCAGCATTTCAATGTTAATTTACACGTTATAGTAAGTACCTACTTAAATTATTTAGCGCTGCGAAGCGGCGCGAAATTTTTACGGATTTGCCAAATAAAACCCAGAAATATAGACGGTGGGCCTCCAGTCTTGCAGAGGATAAGTGGCTAAGACAAATGTGTATAAGCAATTGCGAAACTTGCCGCAAAGCGGCGTGAAATTTTCCAGTTTGTTTTACCGCGGATAGCTGGATTTTGACTGCTGCAAGGCATTTCGACGATCAATTTTTATTTGTCTTGATCAATTGTTAACTTGTACAGTTTTCTCCTAAAGCCATGATACATGATAACCGATTGCTTTTTCTTGTGAGGCTTCATCATTTCGGGGGGGAGGGTGCAAACAGGCCACTTTATGCCTGGGGCATGGCTCTAAATGCCCACTGGATCCGCCAGTGCTGGTAACAGTGTAAATAATTTGAAAACGGCGAGAGGCAGTCTACTACTTTTACGCTCATAAATGGTTCCTGTGTATCTGGAGGAGCTTGGGCCTTGGGGGAGATGGCTCGGGGAGATGGTCCTGGCCTGGTTCCCACTTATTAATTTAGATCTTCGGTCAGGCCAATGCTGGCACACTGGAGCAGATTTCGGGTGCCGATGTTCGCGTAGCGTTTGCGTTGCCTTTTCGGAGCTGGGGGCAGACTAGCTAACATGTCCGCCTAAAAGTTTTTATGAATTCCGAGTGAAACCAAAAGGGGAAAAAAGTCAAAAGGGGAAAAAGGCCGAGCACATGATTTTCCAAACGCATACGTATTGAAAAAATGCACTGTTTCCGAGTGAAATGCAGATAAATGCCTGGGGAGACTGTCCAAAACTGGAGGGGATAATCCCCCAGCCTAACGACTGGGGGGACGGTGTCCCCCCCCGTCCCCCCTGTGGCGACGCCCCTGGTATTTGCATTAATTGATTAAATTTCGAGCAAATTCTGCATCACTATTTGCTGGATAGAAATGAGAATGCGTAAAAATGTGACAAAAAAGTGAAATGTTTAAGATTTAGAATTAGGCTGAACGAACATTGTCAAAAAATTATAAGTCTGACCGACCGATTACCGAACCGGTCAAACAATTTTTTATATTACCAAAATGTTGGTAACCGATTGACACCTCCAGTACCTAGTACCTACAGAGTTACAGACTAATCTTCTTCGAATTATTTAAAACGCCTGGCGGATTCAGTTTCCAGCAGGAAGTATGTCACCTACGTATTGAAAATTAGTAATGCCTCGGAATAGCACCAGGGGTACCGTAACACTAGTAAATGGTCTTATTGGTGCGCATAGACAAGCGAAAGAAAGGACGACGATGGTGGGATTGATTGGTGGGGAAACAGAGAAAAAGCACGCTCCGAGAGTAAGCCCCATTGTGTTAACGTACAGGACTTTGATCACACAACTACCGATAGCTCGCCGCCAGAACAGCGATTGCCATCGACTTATCGGGAATTTACCCCTTGACCCTTTCGGACCCATGTGCGGGGACTTTCCCCAGGCTGAAGTGGAGTAACGCTCTCGTAAGCCCGATGGTACTTCTTCAGAGCGCACCGTTAAGGTAATAAGAGGTGCTGCATCTGCTTATAAACCACACTCACTTAAAATGTTTTCACTTGTAGTTATACTGCATGTTCATACATTGCTAGTTCCTGTGTTATGTTCGTGTTTTGTTTGAAGCGGTACCGAATCAGAAAGGATCGGCTCGCATGAATTACGGCAAAAATCGTTCTGAAATTCAATGTCTAGCTTTGTAGACTAGGGAAAGCAAGATTTCCTTATTGCGAGCTGCCATCTGCTGGTCGATCGGTCACATTGTATTTGAATGATATAGAGGGCGCTGTGTACGTTCAGCTGGGCTAACGTTGCTTTGCTTTCCAGTATGGTCACCAGGTGGCGGTCCGGTGGGCAGCGGGCAGCGCGTGTCGTGCTAACTGAAATGCTAACGCCGTGCGCCAACACTGTCAGAAACTGTCAGTGGCGGATCCAGAAAGTCGTCGTCAAGGAGGGGGGCTATCAATTGCAGTGGTGCCCCTATCTATACCGCGCCACCCAAATCTGAAAACTCGACGGATTTGGTCCACTATACTTTGAGGGTGCCCCTAGTTCAGCATTTGTTTTACCTTTTTAATGTGTCCCCTGAGGCTAACAGAGGTCTTCTCAGGTCAAACGAGGTCTTCTCAGGTCAAAAGAGTGTCCCTCAGACTTTCCTGATGCCAGAGGTTCCTTCAGGTCAACAAAGGGCCCCCTCAGCCGGCCAGAGTGCTCCCTCAGGCGGCTTAAGTGCTCCCTCAGGGGGTCAGGGTGCCCCCTCAGGTGGCCAGAGTGCCCCCACAGGCGGCCAGAGTGCCCCTCAGGTGGCACGAGTGCCCCTTCAGGCGGCAAGAGGGCCCCCTCAGACGACCAGAGTGCCCCTCAGTGGGCCAAAATGCCCCCTCAGGCGGCCAAAGTGCCCCCTCAGGCGGTCAGAGTGCCCCTTAGGCGGCAAGAGGCCCTCCTCAGGCAATCAACCAAGCTTGTGATAATTTGTTTAGTTCTACGAACCGTAGACTACTTATACCACCTTCGTGACGTCGCAAGAATAAGCTGGGGAGAATATCGGGGCAAAAATGCTGCTCTCCTATGCAGACATGGGCATGGATCCGAGAGTAGGATCTATGATCCCAGAGGATCTCTCGACAAAACGCTGTGTTATAACTATGATCCCACTGGATCCCACGACAAAATACAACAGTGGATCTTGGATCCCAGTGGATCCCTCGATTAAATTTGACATATGATCTTGGATCCCACATAATCTCATGATAAACAATGAAAATGAATCCCTAATCCGAACGGATCTCGGATCCGACAGGGTACGGCTTGTAAATTAGCCCATAATTATACAATTTATTGTCAAAATTTAACTAAAGCCATAAGCCTATGCTAGCTTCATTTAAACGAACTACAAAGTATTGACAATTACTTAAAATATTGGTTTCGAAAATACATATCTGTATAACAGCGAATCTGGGATCCCAGTGGATCCCAGTGCAAAATGTATGCTGCGATCTCGGATCCCGGCGGATCCGTTGACCAATTTTGAAGACGGATCTATGATCTGAGTGGATCCATCGACAAATTGTGAAGGTGGATCTATGATCCCAGTGGATCCGGGATCCAGATCCCAGAGATCAGATCCCCGAGATCAGATCCCTGGATCCGTTTTCGTGATCCAAGCACATGTCTGCTCCTATGTTGGTGTTGTTTTTTTTTTTTCTCGTTTTTTTCGATCTGGAGGCATTGATTTGGAAGACGTGTTTTAGCGCCGATTTGAGTTTGGACATGTGAATAGTCTCAGACTTAGTTCAGGGTGATGCAAGTGAAATTTACATTCGTACCCATGAACATGTGTCATGATTGGTCACTAAAGTTTTTCGACAGTAGAGTAGTAGAGTAATGGTGTAAGAAACGGACATTACAAATCCTGGATCGAGATTATTAATCGTAGACCACCATTTTAAGTGTCGTTAGTATAATAATATACTATAGTATATTTTTGTTGTGCTATACGGGTGACGTGGCCATCCCTTACCCTTCCATTTAGCCCTCTAGCTTAGAATTCTATTAAGGATGCGCGTCCAACTTGAACCTGACCTATGTCTACCTCTAGGTAGCGGGCTGGTTGTATAGCAAACCGTGACTTGAATGCTCCCGGGTAAAACCAAACACAAAGAAAAAAAAATGCCTAAAAGAATCAATAAATATACGCATGCCCGTAGCAGGGGGCGTTAGCCAATGATTTTTTTTAGTGGAGAGGACGAAGTGCAACGAACGATTGGTGAACGGTCTGAGAAAAATTGTAAAGAGAGAGTGCGAGCTGTGTGAGTGTTTACTAAGAAACGCGCAATATTTTGCGGCTGTATTTAAAAAAAAATCAAGATAAATGACAATAAGTATTTTGAGAATATTAATATCAGTCATATATGGCTGTCTCTCGCAAAAAATATTTATATCGGGAGTTAATCTGATTGATATCGAGTATTGATATCGAGAGTAGTCAAATCTGATTTTTTCGCAAATGATGTACGAAAAAATCAGATTTGACAACAGGTCAATGTTTGGGTCAGGAGCGGCCATTGAACTTGAAGAGGCCATTGAGCCTTCTAGAAATTATTACATTTTAATATCTTTTGGGGGAAGAAAATTATAGTGATGTGGCTTATCATTCACTTAAAAACTGTGGAGAGCGCAAATGGACTGATCAGATACTGATTGCCAATCCGAGAAACAAAGCATGACTCGCAAAGTGACAATGCTCTGAAGATTTAAATATGAGCTTGCCCGTAATACCTACAGGTTATCGAAAGATAAGCGAGTGGTGGTGCCCATGTTTCAACTGTTTCCTACGACAGACGAAAAAATACTTTTATCGAAACCAGGCTGTTGGGAATATATGCACATGTCACAAAGGAGATGCCCAACGAACCCGTAACACGTTCTCGGGACAATGGCTGAATGCAGAGCTGCATGGGCATCTCATGCGCAGGGCATTATCCGGGGGGAGGCGGGCCATATCCGGCCAATGCCCCCAAAGGGCAAAAAGCGGTGGGCCAACATATATTTTGCCTCCCCAAAGAACATCAGTGAATACCCACACTTGTTTAATTATGGACTGATTTGAGTAATTATTTGGCTAGTTAACATGGGTGTATTCTGCCGCTTACTCGAGGAAAAATAACCAATTTAATTTCGCTCTAAAATAGCTTTCAAGCAGTCAACAATCCCAGCTATCTCACAGTCAAAACTGAAAAAAAATCGCGCCGCTTCGCGGCATCACATAAAGTTTCGCAATTGAACTATACATAAATATTAGCAAAAAATTGCGGAGATTTATGTATAATTAAGATGAAAGAGGGCAGAGGTCCTCCAGTTGCGGCGGATATTGATTCGACATGGCGAGGGGGGGGGGGGCCGGCAGCACTGGCGGATCCAGACTTCCCTCCGTGAGGAGGCATTTTTTTGTGGCAAAAGCGGGCACCACATTTTTTCTCCTCGGATCTGGGCCTTGCCTCATTTTGGCAACTTTTGGCTTTATTAAAAAAATCCATTTTTGGGACAAAATCACTTTCTTGAATTGTTTTCGGGAAAAATCGGAGCAAAAACAAAAAAAAATATTCGGGAAAAAACAACACAAAACGCGATATTCCGTAGCATATGCACATATAAATAATACAAACATGTATTTCATACCAACTTGCATGAGCTTCACCTGATATCTGCTGAAGTAACGAAAAAATGTACCGATTTTTTGCGTTTATTTAAGACTCTGCATTATATTTAATGTGGATTTCCATGGTATAGTAGGTATTTAGTTATTTAGCGTCGCACTCGATTTTTTTTCGGGTTCATTCAATTCAGTGTTTGTCAAACCGAAGACGATGACGATGGCCACCGATGTGACGCGCGAAGCGGCAGTTGATAATTTGTAATTTTAGCATTGGAAAACGACATTTTCATATTGAAACCAGACCGTAATTGGAGACGAGCCTCAGCTAACCCTTGTCCTGGTTGCACGTTCGGTATGATGACAAATATCGAAATGAAGATAGCTTTGTATACACATTAGCCTCGGGTTAAATCACGACACCGGTGGCAGCAGCACTCAATAAGTACAATGGAAAATTAAAATTACTGTAACCCCTATACCTTATACCTATCTGTACGAAACTGTAACAAACAACTGGCGCATAGTTAAATGGTTTGAAAGCAGCAAGAATGAGACAGAAAGACTTTTTTCCGAACATAAATGGTACCCTGTGGCATCTCAAGGCAGCCTTGGCGTGAGAATGACTGGGCGAGGATGGTCGTTTGCGTCTTGGTCTCACGTATTAAGCTTCTTCGGTCCAGAGAGCTAGGGCACCGCTGGAGCAGCTTCCGGCGCGTTGCCGATTGTGAACATTGTCCGCGTCGTTCCGTTTGTGTCGCCTTTTCGGGAAACTCCAAATAGGCTAGCTAGTAGAGTGTCACTTTTCAGCGAATATAGGCTACCCCGCCCGACCCGGCAAACCTCTTCAACTACCCACCACTACCCAATTGACCATATAGGCGGCCAAATCTACCCGCCAAGTACCCACAAAAACAATTTGTTATAATTATATCTGCCATTAAATTACTCATTTTTAACTGCTGAGCTGTTTTGTGTTGATCTCTGCTCACTAACTAAGGTCATAAGGTGTTCTTATTTGATCAAGCATCCTAATTCCCATCAAAATCCATATTTTTTCAATTTAATGACAATTTTGCTTACCGCCCAACTACCCATTTCATCTAAATGATTCCTTTCTGCTACCCGCAACTACCCACGTGGGTAGTAACTACCCACATCTGGTGGGTAAGTGGGTAGAAAAGTAGCACCTCTATTAGCTAGCTTAACAATTTGCATCAAGGAGTGCCTTTGTCAGACACTTCATTAAATTAATTTATCCATTTTCCTAATTCTTATAAGCAATTACGAAAAATTGTGTTAGGCCGCGAAGGCCAGCGCGATTTTTTTTATTTCAATTTTTGACTTGTGAATAGCAGGATTTGTACGCTGCTAAGGCTATTTTGATGATAATTGTTTATCTTTTCCCCGCAAAATTGTTTTAAACTTTACCCATTGATTCTCCTAAGACCTTGTTTGCACCTTACGAGCAGGAACGCGCGGGTCCATACTTGTTGGTTTTGAAATGCCCCGCAAAATTCCTGCCGGGGTGCATTTGCCCATGATCCCCCCTGGATATTGCCGTCGCATCAAATCAGTTTACGTGGTAAGCGAGGGTGGTATCCCATACCTTCAGAAGGGGGCAAGCCAGTAATGGTAGGTTCCTAAAAAAAAACTACCACTTGAATATGAAAAAACTCTACGGATTTCGGCCACTTATTTGTGAGGCGCCCTCTTTATTTTTATTGATTAGCTGGATTAGACCAGGACCCTTAGAGAGGCCTCTGAACCAGGCACCCCGTTTACATTTCCCTATAGGTACATTTGAGACGATAATTTAACTATTTCTTTCTGCAAGATTCGGTATGTGTATTGTGCCCACTTCAGGACCATATGGTCCTCCGATATAACCACTCCCAGTGTCGGATCTACGTTGAGCAAATCTGCAATTGCCCTCCACAAACCAGTCCGAAAATCGCAAAAATGACACATTTTCATAGATATAGAAGGAAATCTAAGCAACTTTACAAAGAAAACTGGTTTAAATCAGCTACCAATGCATAAGCAAGCGAAATCCGATTCGTTTTCAGAATTGAGAGAGAACTTTTTAGAATTCCCCCACCCCCCTAACTTCCGTTCTGGATCCGCTGCTGACCACTCCACATCGCGCTCGCTACAAGACCAGATTTTGTCCACTTCAAGACCAACACGGGTGCAGCATAATCTTCATATTCAGGAGCAACATTTTATGTACACAAACATAAACAGCAGTGCAACAACATATGCATATTGCATTGATTATATCCCTTTTGACTACGGAAGATGGGGGGCAAAAAGATAGTTTTGCCCCCGCTCGATTTTGCCAGCGGGGGCGGCTGCACCCGCTGCCCCCCGAATCCGCCGCCCCTGGGTCCTCCTTGACGGTAATTCCTGGCCCCAGGGCCACTTCATACATCAACCATCACCTTACCGTTTCCCACCTTCGCCGTACGAGGGCGGGGGGCTGACAGGATCCCCTGTTAACTTCCAAACCAAACATCATAGAGCAACGCGGTAAGAACCTACTGTCACTTAGTTAGTAGTTGTGCTTGATTCAGAGCACCACGTCTGGGATCTGGGCAAAACACAAAGTTCCATTTAACTCCAGCCGCCGCCGCGGCGCGAGGCACCCAACACTTCGCCACGGTAAGTTTCCGTAATTACAGTTACTAACTAATACTAAGGGTCAAGCGCAGGTTAAAGGCCACACATCCACACCAAAGGAAGAGACAGTGAAAACTAAAACGTCAGGTTAAAACACTGCCGGCCTACATGATTGCTACTGTTTTTAGCACGGAATAATTGCTGCGGCAATACTGGCGAGAGTTCCGCGTTTCCGTGCTGCGGTCGCTAGATCCTGTTTCGGACGCATGGCTACTTCTTCGTGATCGAGCCACGGCAACTCCGGTCGGCAGCAGAGCAAATGATACCGATGAAATGCTGAGCAGAGGGGCGTAGAGTCTAGACGAAAAATCTGCACATAACTGTCCTGAATTGTCGCAAGTATGAATATTGAGATCAAATTGACAGTCACATAACGATTGCGCGGACGCCGCCGAGAGGCGTGACATTTGAGGTTTTGGAAGGCTGGAACACTATTCTGCTATTTCAATTAGACCGTACCGGTATCACGAGGAAATGAGACTGGAGCAAAAGGGAGGTCCAACAGACATGTTGCCTCATCCTTAGGGCCCCCTGGAGTCGCCTGTGACCCCTCACTATAATCTATGCCCGTCTCGCCAAAATGCCCACCCAGTCCAAATCCTGATTAACCCACAACGGGCACGGCGCGGAACAATGATAATAATTACAATGCAACTAATCATAAAAATTATAACAATAGCAATACTACCAGAAGCAGTTGTGGCTCCTGTTTTCCTTTTATGAGCGGATTATGAGTCCATAAATGTCGGTAAAGCTTATGCCATAACTTATCTTTACATTCGCCATATCGTAATATTTGCATTAATTGTCCNGAGCACATGAAATTAAAAAAAATCGAGCCAGCGGCACGATTTTTTTATAAGAACGGCCTCTGGGACCAAAACTGCCGGAGTTTTCGCGAGATTTCAAAGTGGAAACATTTTTATGAAACACCCTACGTAGTACGTACTGATTGATCTGCATGCGGTGCCTACTTATCTTCAGACATGTGCTCGGATCCCAAAAACGGATCCCGGGATCTAATATGTGGGATCTGGATCTCGGATCCACTCGGATCATAGATCCACCTACACAATTTGTCGATGGATCCAATGGGATCATAGATCCGTCTTCAACATTAGTCGGCGGATCTATCTGGATCTAAGATTGCAGGCACCATTTTGCACTGGGATCCCAGACCCACCATTATACAGATTTGTATGTTCGGAACGCATATTTTAAGCAATTATCAGTATGTACTTTTCAATCTGCTGCAAATGAAACCTGCATGGCTGCATGCATTTAGTTTGATTTTGTCAAGAAAAAACATAAATATGGCATAATGGACAAGTTGCAGGTTACCTAACCCCCTGTTTTTATGTATTTGATTGAATGCAATTTATTTTAAAATATTTTATAGATAGTAAATTTAATATAAATTCTCCTGAATTATCAGGATTTTAAATAATTAAGTATATTTAAACGTAATTAACCATTTTCTGCTCTCTGATTGGCCGTGACGCAAATTTAGGCAATAGTTTCAGTGCGCAAATGATACCTGAGGTAGTTTTTAGAAAGTTCGGTTGACAAATTGAATTTAATAAAATAGAGGTTCAACGCAAAATTTCAGGCGCATCACGTTAATTGCGGTGCGAATCAAAGCACGTGATATGGCGCATTCAAGGAGATATCGCTCATTTGAAATCAGCAAACTTCACTGAAAAAACACAAATACTAAAATTGTGGAATTATACTTTGTGACCAAAATCAATAACCTTAACGGCAGCTCAAAGGCAATTTAAACGGAATTGCTACAGGCTAAAACGGATCCTAAGGATAATGATCTAGATCTCTTTCCATAACAAGCTCTGGATCCGACAGACCACTTTTTCAAGAGCATTGGAGGGCTACGGTAGCATTTTGCAAGTAGTTCTCTGGGGGCGTGTTTCAGTGAGGGCAGCATCTGGATTTGAGCCCACTTAACAGGCTTTCTGTGGAGCTAACTAAAGCGAGTTTATAGGTGGTTTTAGAAGCAATCTCCAGACCAGAAGCAACTTAAGACAGCCATGGGAACTGCAGTGCGGAACCATCCCTGGCCGGCAGGTAGCCCCGTAAATCAGCTTTGGTGAGTTGAGGTGGAGGGCAGAGTGTGCCTCAGCCGAAAACGGAGCCTATCTCGAATATGTGCCTCTAGAGGATATTAAGATGACGCTTTGGTGCTTAGAGCATGCCAACAGCTAAATTTTAATGAAAATTTTCTGAAGTAGTTTTGGTGTGAACAGTAAGTATAGGAAAAGCGTTTTAAAACGCATTTATACTTTGCCACGGGAAATTTTGGAAAATAACATGCTTTTCGCATAGGGATGACGCAATTATTATTCTACTGAAGTCACTAATCAAGTGTTTTTATAGATAATAAACTTGTATATGCCTTTTACATCTCTCTGAATATTGCTCTGTAATGCAAAATGATGTGTATCACGTTGATCAGCACAATTGTATTATTATTTTGCACATATTCACCAAACAACCTGCAACTTGTCCATTGATAAGTCAGATCCTGTCGGATCCGGTTAGGATCAGAACTCCATTTGCATTGCTTTTCATGGGATCATGTGGAATCCAAGATCCGTTACCAAATTAAATGGAGGGATCCACTGGAATCAAAGATCCACTGTTGCACTTTGTTGTGGGATCCAGTGGGATCATAGTTCCAACATTGCGTTTTGTCGAGAGATCCTCTGAGATCATAGATCCTTCTTTCAGATCCATGCACATATCTGCTTATCTTCCGCCTAAAATTTATCACCGATGGCTGTAGACTTGTCACCGGTTAGAATGACAGCATTGCAACTTTTCTCAGCCCTGCGATACACGAACCACGATGTTAAGGACTCCAGTACATATTAAGTTACATTTACCTGGGTATGCTTAACTACGTTGTATGTAAAAGGTAGGTATTTCAACCCTAGTACATAATTTATAGGTATATTTTTCCAGTTCAGTAATAGTCGCAGTTTATGACGCACGCTTGCATTTCAAAGCCAAATTTTCGCAAGTGGCAGACCCCGATCGTTATCAGCACCAGAGGACTGACTACAAGCCGAGTCCCGGTTGATTCATCATTTTACAAAGTCTGCTCCAGGCTCTAGTGCTTTTGCGAAAGTCAAAACATATAAATCAGTAGAGCGTCCGTAAGTTGGAGCGATAAACGAGGCGAGCGGCGAAGAAAATGTATGGTGAATTTCAACTCAATCGGGCAAGTAGCTTCTGAGATGCAAAAAGGTTGCACACGTTCGCACGTGCGGAGACAACCATCCCTGACTTGTGGAAAGGCAGCGGCTGAGGGATCCCTAACCACACACCAAAATGGAACACAATCGGTTTAGCCGTTCCTCAGATATATAATAGGGGTGTGCAGTGTGCACGTGCGCACGTGCAGAGGCACCCCACCCCTGATTAGTGGAAAGGCGGCGGCTGAGGGGTCCCTAACCACACACCAAATTCGAACACAATCAGCCCAGCCGTTGCGGAGATTTTGGCTTTGCGACAAAACACCTTTCAACACCCATCACGCAGCACGCGCCACGCGCAGTGGTAGTCACCCACATGAGTCGGCACTGATTACAAAACAGGATTGATTGGATGGGGCTACTCAGCAAAGAAGCCCGTTTGTAAATCGGACGTGCGGTTGCAAAGATATAAGCTTCTAAAAAGCGTCGCCACGGGTCGGGTTGGGTTATTACGAGCTCGCTCATTACGAGGCGAGCACGAAAGGCGCTCGCTCGTCTTTACGTGGTATATGGGAAAAATCTGATTATGAGCGGACCCCGACCCCGACCGAACCCGACCCGTGGGCGACGCTTTTGAGAGCTCAGTATCTATGGAACCGCACGACCGATTGACAAGTGGGCTTCTTTGCTGAGTAGGCCGCCATCCAATCCTACCCTGTTTTTTACCACACATAATCGTTTTTCCGGTATATCCTGACAACCGTTTTTTTTTCGTTCAATTTTTAATCCTGAACACGTTTATGCTGAGCATTTTTAATCCTGACATCACGAGTCAGGATAAATTGGAAAAGATTGATCGGGCGACGAACCAAATTTTGGTGAAACCACAAAACCCTTCAAAACGCGCGTTCCTGTGGCTATTTATAAATTCCCGAATTCTTCGAAAATCGGGGCGCTTATATTGACAATTTTGTCAGCCATAATTTTGCGCATTAAACACTTCATGCTTACAATATTTGCTTCCATATTTTGGGCAAGGGAAGGAGAGAAAAAGGGGTTTCTGAGAATACTGACGACGGCCATGACACATAGTTCATTTCATTGCAATTAAAAAATGTCAGGATAAAACCTTTTATGCTGGACTTTCACGGATGTCAGTATTAAATGAGATATGAACGTCTCCCATCAAAATAGCACGTGTTCAACTTTATACTGACATTTTTGTCAGTATAGAGTTGAAATTCTTGAAAACGCCGTTTATCCTGACATTTTGTCAGGATAGAAGGCAGAAAAAACGAACACAATGCCGTACTCATGTTTGGTGACTACCAACTGCGCGTGGCGCGGTGCCGCGTGAGGGGGTTGTTGAAATGTGTTTTTTGTTGCAAAAACTCCACAACGGCTGGGCCGACATATGTGCTCGAATTTGGTGTGTGGTTTGAGACCACCACTGGCAATGTTGCATAGGGTCAAACTCCGGGTTTTTACATTGCACGTGCGCACTGCACCCCTGTTCCTTCCACGAAATTACCTACAAACATCGTTGCAAAATACCGGACCTATACCTCGGCAACCAAAAAGTCGCAAAAGACACAGGCAAACACGAGATGTGTAGAGAAACGATTACCGTCCGGCGTATGCATATGTGGTCGAATCAAGCGGCGCGTGGCAGGCGTGCCAAAATTACTGGCTATACAAGCGAAAAATTTAATTGGTTGCATGCGCCTTCCACAATTTAAATCAGTGCTTGCGCGCACCTATGGGAGCCGGGAGCGATGGACAAACACGCAATTGTGTTAGACCAATGTACCGTCCTCTAAAATTGCATGCATAATGTAGGTTTTAATGGCAGTATTTTGCTGTTTTAATCGTCTGAAATATTTTACATTGCTGAATTTTATCATATTTCGCTTCATTAACACATTCGTAGCTTAACGAACAAAAGGGTGGCTAAACGATAAAAGTGAAATGCAAGCCTGTAAAGCGCAATCAAAATCCATCTAAATGACCCATCCAAAATGAATGTTTGCCTATAAACATGAAGCTTATATTTTGCAATTAAAAAATAAGCTGCAAGCTTATTTGTTCAAAGTGTATCGATTAAGTTTGCGGATCTATTTGCGAACGGCAAAACAAGACATAGCGGAAAATAATTCAAAAGGCATGCTTTGCACAAAACGAAGCCCTCCGTTGGGCCGGGTGATAAATTGACGCGGATTTATTCGGACTCGCTGGTCCTTCGCCGTTTAAGGCGTCTTACTGGTCATATTTTCCCCATATACCACGTAAAGACGAGCGAGCGCGAAGCGCTCGCTCGTAATCAAGTTTCATTTAAGAAACCTTCAAACCATGGGTATGGGCTCCTATTCAATTGGGGGGCCTCAGTCCCCCAACTTAGATGAGGAATTGGGTCACACCCGGGGAGATATCTGCGATTTGTGGATTTTGATGATACCTAAAGCGATTTTTCCAAGCTTAGCCACCCCCCCCATCCTTACCTATCATGGAGAAGCTCCACCCCTGGTTCAAACTTATACTCAAATACCTACTAAGGTATTAATTTATAGGTATAAGGCACAAAAAAATTCCTAAAATCTTAAATTGGTAAATAAACAAACATTCTTGCAAAGCACTGCATAAATATCCTCTTAGCTCTTAAAGGAAGTTCACCTTTAACATTAGGTTTTGAGTTGAAGAATAGCCAAGTTTTGGCGCAATGCTCGAAATGACTTGTGGACGCTTTCAACATTTTCCAAGAAACCACCCCCCACCCCCCCCCCCCTCCCCCCCCGCACCCCCCCCTTAATTATTTAATATTCAGTCCTTAAAAAGTCGTGACCGGGTATACCCGGTAAACTCCAATCGCATGATTGGCTGATTTTGGTGAGCTGAACGTATCATTATGACGCACAGATGACGTAAGACTTGGGAAAGTGTAAGTGCTGGACAAAACCAATACTGTTTCAGTACCTCATTCTTTTTACTGCAAGAATGAACTTTGTCAGGTAATGCTATGCATAGGTGATTTTGAATTTTAAATCTTCTATAAAACATTTTTCTCAACAACGTTCTGTAGCGTATGCGTAGCGGTTCAGCGCTTTGGCCTGAACGTTCCAGGCTCGCGTACAAATGGTTGATCTGTCCCCTCCCCACTCATCGCCGAACCCCACTCGCACCAAGTACGCGCGTGCCGCTGTTTATTGGCTGGCCCGCGGCGGCAGCCGCCCGGCATGACCTTGTGAACACAATAATCCCAGACAGCCGGGCCCCAGAGCACGGACAGTGAGCGACGATGGCGGACACTACACTTTCATAGTGAAATATAATAGTGACGAATACCTAACTTAAAGCAAGTACTGTGATGGTTTTCAAAGCGTTGTATTTTCCGGCTTCTTCAACAAGTCTATGGTTCGCGGTTCCTAGGTACCATGTATACGACACGATCTTCATTACTATATCATTACTGGACGTGGAGATGTCGCATTACAATTCACACACTAGTCTCGAATATCGCACTATTATTCGGTGATTGTTTTAAGAGGAGAAAAAATCTTGAATTTATCACCAATAATTGACATTTTTTAATTTGGCTTTCCGCGGTAAATTAGTTTCTTTGACTTTACTAGTAATATGATACTTATTTCTTGATTCTCTTCCATTATTTTCTAAAACTTTTTTCTCGTTTTTTTTTTTCAAGGTGAACTATTCCCTTTAATAACCTATCAAATTTTAAAATATACATACATTTTGATATATTATATCTATAAAATAATGCATATTTATGTACATCTTAGTCCCTTCAATCGTAGATGCTTGCAGTTTCCAAGCAAGATTCGGGATTCCTTAACTAATATTTGCACGTAGGTACCAATAGCAATGAAATAGTGCGTTTTTCTTACGCCAAGAGAAGTGAATTATAGTTTATAATACTATCAAGTACTATTTAAATAGTTTGTTTTGCGTACAATCAAGGGGACATTTGTGCTGGGAATTAAGGAAAACCGAGAAGAAGTAAAAGTTTCTTCTTATAAAGTGTTTCGGCCAAATCAAAAACTATTATATGACCATGGTAAAAACCAAGACAATAATAACCTAATCCAAAATAAGTTGACCGGCCCAAATCCAAGAGGAAAAAATGAGAGTATCTTTGTTCAACAAAAATGTCCCCCACCCCCACCCCCACGGAGAGAAATGGATCCGCCAGTGCGCTGGCGGCCGGCCACACCAACTTTTGAAACGACTCTCCAGTCTCCACCCATGCCCGTGGGACTGCTTTGGGCCCGATTGGTATGAAGGGCGAAACGGCACCGCTATAATAACGAAGCTTTCTATTGGTGAAAAATGAAGTATCTAGCTTCTTTAGGTGCTGAGTCTCGCCGTGGAAGATAAATATATAGCTATACGTATGTCGTATAGTTCTCATCAATACCGAGCGCGCCTGCCGTAGTAAATAACCAAAACGGTGACAGCGCCTCTGGCGGCGAAGTTTGTCCCTTGCATGCCCCATAGACCGTCTGTGTACAGGAATTTTCAGGCACACTGACCAAATAGCTGCAAAATAAGCATATAGAAACGTGGGCTACGGTGCTATCTAAACCTCAGGTATCGAAACTCGGTTTGAGCCGCTCATATGCAGATTTTCCCAAATAGACGGATGGCCTCGCGCGTATTTTGCTCCGCTCGGTAATAAGAAAGCCAAATTCGCTAAATTTGTATTGTGAGACACTTGTCAGGGCTTACAAAATACACAGCATCCTCTCTTTAGGAGTTCGCCCTGATCCCAGACATTATATTTTTCCATATTTGAACAAAACTATTCAGGTGATAATACAACAAATGTGTTGATAAGTAAGATACAGTGTCAGACAAATATCTTATTGTGCTCGTCGAGATACATTTACATCATCAATTTTGATGAATTACAACAGATCTCCTTGCCTAAACTTTGCGCATCTTTAACCTCTAAATACCGCGATAAATTTTACCAAGCACACGTTTTACGATTTAGCTGCGGTGTTCACCTCTGCACTGGGTGACGTAAGGCCGCCTCTCGTCGGCTGCGCTCCGCTGATACTGCACAGAGTGTGGGACTCCCCGGAGGTCCCCGGCCGTGCTCCGGCCGTGCTCCGGCCGTGCTATCAGTCTGCCGCGGTGCGTCACATACAGCCGCTTCCTGCTTCCTGCACCGGTCGCGGCGGCGGAGGAGAAGCGACCTGCCGCGTCCGGGACCAGCAACCGAGGTGAGTCAGTTGACAGTGCGGTGGTGGTTCCATAGAAGAGTTTCAAAATTATGGTCCCATAGTCCCAGCGCTGGGACCAGAACTGGGCACGGCTGTGGCTGAGGCTGTGACTGGCCAGGCCGGCGCCTTAGGTTTAGCATTGCAGCGCCGTGACTAAAGCTGTGACTTGTCAGCTCATTCCGTGGCCATGGCTAGGCTGTGATCATCGATTTTTTGTTATTTTCTGCACCTCTTATCTATATAGAGAGAAGACACGTGGTAGGTGGCCTCAGCAGAGTGATCTGCCGTTGGCAGCTTGTCGGAGGCTATCAGAGGTTGCCTAGCGTCTAGTTTATCAGATTACACGTTGCCGATCGATACGTTGTCATCAAGTTGTCTGATGTCTCCAATCGGCATATGTATGTGTGCGATCTGTAAGTCAGTGCTGCTCTAATGTGTGTACAAAATCTCACGTTTGCAGCATATTAGTGACATCAGGCGCTGAGGTGGGGCTCCAATAGGTTCCGACGCGCCACTGTCCTCGCCTGAGAACATCATCCAAACCATGGAGGATCACTATGCTGTCCTGGACGTGTCACCAACGGCCACTCTCCAGGAAATCAAGTTCGCGTGAGTACATGGCCGTGGGTTTAGGGGCGAGGGTTAACCCTATTACTGTTGGGGGGAGGGCGAATCGCCCCCTCCTTGAGATTTTTCACGTATAGTTCATCCAACATTCAACCTTAGAATCTTCAAACTTGCTGACTTTTCATAACATTTCCTTGCACATCCAATGGTTACTTTTTTGAAGAAAGAAGAAGAAAACAATAGAAAGGGGGCCCCAGGCAGTTTTTAAGGGGGCGTGTTTCTGCCGTTTTGACCCAAGACCTTCGCATGGTTAATCACTCATGAAGATTTGTGTGTTGTATAGAAGTATTAGCGAAAACAGACATCGGTACAAAATTCATTTTCTTTCAGATGGCAGTCTCGAAATTTCGCAATTTTGATTTTTGATTTTTTATCGAAAAACATATTTTTCTTCAAAACGATATAAGTTCCTTACTTTCATGAGATTTAAAAATGAAATATATGTAATAGAAGTCGCGCCAATAAATATTTGTTGCAAGTTTCAGGTTAATATCTAAATATTTGATGACCTGAAGTCAGGTCAAATGCTTACTTGTAATTTCCAANGTACCTTTAAAGCCCGTGTACTAACTTACGTTGCATCTCTTTAGCACTTTTTAGCCTACGGTGTTTTTTACGAACGCTGCTTTTTACGTTTACATTGTATCATATTTTGTTTGTCTGTTTTATATTTATGTTTGTATTTTTTCGTCGTTATTTTGCATAATTTTTATTTTATTGTGTATGTATTTATAGCGTGTTTTGCGAAGTATATCTTATATTTTTATATTTTTATTGTAGCTGTACCTACTGTCTGATGCCCGTGCCTTTTGACTTCACCTGTTAGTGGGGGTGACCCTGTTGGTGATCGCTTGAAGAAATTAAATGAAATGTTTTTGGAAAAACGACTACAAAATCAAAACTTTCAAATATATAGAAAAAAACAGAAGATATGTCAGAACAATATGAAAAAGCTACCATAACAAACTTCAAAATATCATCATTTTTGACTGAGTGATCACATTTACAGTGCTCCTAACTGATGACGTCATATTCTGAAATTGCATTTATTGGCTTTTACTGACACAATACAGACAAGTCAATGACAGCACTGTGTTTTTGAGACAAAACTGTTGTAGAAACACGCTTTTTTGGTTTATATTTATAAATGTTAAAATATTACATTTTTGATAAGAGTTGGAGAAAGTTAAGCAGCTTGTTCATTATAAGGAGGTTGTGCAAAATGATCATTTGTGCTAAAATATATATTATTTTATTCAAAAGAAAGGCCAAAATTATTCTTACGCGATTATCTGATGTTGATTTGTAATCGAAACGCGTAAGAATAATTTTGTCCGGCCTTTCTTTTGAATAAAATAATATATATATTTAGCACAAATGATCATTTTGAACAACCTCCTTACTATTACATTTTTGTCCTTTTTAAATAAATTTAGTCCGAATGTTTTGCATGGAAGGATCTCTGAGGTAAGGACTCGCGCTAAGCAGAGCTTGTTTCGCAGGCCCTGAACCCACCACCCGATCGCACAATTCCTGTTGGTCGGCAGAATTTAGACGAAAGTTTTACGTGCCCGACATGCCTGGACACGGTCCGCCCCGCTCGCTGACGTCACCTGACCTTCAGTGCGACCGCTGCCACCAGCCGCAGGCCATCCCAGTCAGGAGCAAATAGCGAACGCCGAAGCGACTCGCACTCGGGCTGCCACTACCGAGATAGGTCAGAAGTCCAGCGCTCTCTCACTAAGCTACAGGGGCGGACTAAACTAACTAACTTTGACCTTACCTTGACATTTACTTCATATAAATACAATTTGGTTGTCAAATGAGTATTACTATCGCTTTCCATGCGTAAAATGATGCATAAAACATGTGTTGCATGGCTTTCGTATATATTTTGTGTATAGTGCCCTTTTGTGACCTGACCTTGACCTTTGATCTTTACCAATAATCTCATTTTCGATCATGCGGGATGTGTGTCATACGATTTAGAGCACTTTGGGTGATCTTGGTCGCAATCGAAAGTTTTGGATGAAAAGCATGGCTCATAAACAAACATACCTTGATTTTGTCCTTTTACCTGACCATGACCTGACATGTGACCTCAATGTGAGAATTTCGAGTGTGTTTTAGATTCATCTTAATGAGCGCTTTCGAATGCCGCTTTGCGTATCTCGCTTTGATCATTCGTTCGGAAAATAACCAGGGGGCGTTTAACGCCCCCCAGTCAATGGTGTTCAGATCAGAACCCAGTCAATGCCGGATTAAGCAAAAGCGAGAAAACAGCAACGCACAGTGCCACAAAATTTAGCATAGCTATCTGGACATTCATTACCCATAATTGGTAAAAATATTGATCTCAGGTCATGTTAGGTCAGACCACCAGGTCACGTCAAGTGGTCTTACTTCAAAAATGTTGATGGTCGTGCCAAGGCCACAGTGTTTGTCTGATATATTTGAAACTTACATAATTTTATGAGATCATACATTCAAATAGTTACAAACATACAATTAATAACAGTGTAAATTGTATACAAATGCATCCAATTTTTTTTTTCATCGGTGACCTAAGGTCAGGTCAATTTCGTGAGCTCCTCATTATAAGTACACGGAAAAATTTAGAATACTTCCTTTATAGAGAATAGTTAGTATTAGATCAGCCCAATCATTTTCAGAATCATGTCACTTTAGCTCGAGCTTGATGTCCCAGGTGGCATCGCTGCTCAGAGACCGCTGTCAGGTCAACTGAGGTCATCTGAGGTCACTAGGATTTTTATGCGAATAATTTGCCATAATACAGATAATGACGAGTACAGATGCCAATGTGTTTGCCTCGTCCAGACGCATCGCCCAGTATGTAACATGACATACTTTGGTCACTAAATGACCTTGACCTGGAGCAAGTTTTTTAGATGACCTAACCAGGTCACCATCAATATGTTTGGAAAGTTCTGGACGAGACAAAAACGATGGTGTTAACGATGGTGTTGAGTAATTGCTTTATGCTGAACTTTTTTTCTTCTTCTCAAGAACATGCCATCGTGACCTTTGGTGACTTCTGACAAATCTAAGCACCTTTTACGAAGGGGAGTATGTTTGGTATTAACTAGCATTGCATGCCGAGTAGCATTGCAAGGAAATCGGATGATTTTTTATCCTCTGAGATCAGTAGTGTATTTATAAATCCGTCAAGAAGAGGCGGGTTGTTGTTGTTGAGCTGGGGGAGGAGACTCCGATGCATTTCCGAAGGCGCCCTCCTGGCTCCCACATATAGGTATATGGTACCTCCAACGGCGTCCCCCGATGCACATCTGAAAGGCGGCATCCCACATAGCTCCAAAGGTGACCTCCGAGCTCCAAAGGTGACCTCCAATACAACTTTAAAATCGTCCTCCCTCATAACTCCAAGGGCGGCCTCCGATAAATATCTGAAGGAACCTTCCAGCCTACCTTCAAAAGCGCCCTCCGATATTCTTCCTGAAAGAACCTTCCCACGCGCCTCCAAAGACGCCCTCCGATATACCTCTGAAGGGCGAAAGCGCCATCCCACATACCTCCGAGGGAGCCCTCCGATACATCTCCTAAGGTACCCTCTCAAATAGCTCCAGAGTGAAACCAGAGGCGCCCCCGTCTCACATTCAGCAAAGGGGTCTTTGGTGGTATGCAGGGAGGGCGCTCTTGGGCTTCGGAGTTATGTATCTACCTGAGGGTGCTTTTGGAATATGTGGGAGGTCGCCTTTATAGATGTATCGGACGGCACCTTCAGATATGTATTGGAGGGCGTCTCCGGAAGTGTATTCGAGGACGCCTTTGGAGGCATGTGGGAGGGCACCATCAAAGATGTATCGGAGGGCGCCTTTGGAGCCTGTTAAATACGTGGGAGGACGCCTTAAATGGTGCATCGGTGGACGCCTTTGGAGGTATGTAAGAAGACGCCTTCAGCTTGGAATCGGAGGGCGCTTTTGGAGGTATGATTGAGGGCGCCTTCATAAGTGTATCAAAGGGCGTCTTTGAAGGCATGCTAGAAAGCGTTTTCAGAGGTACATTATAGGTCGCCTCTGGAGCTTTGTGGGAGGGTCCAGAGATGTATTGGAGTATTTGGGAGGCTGCTTTGAAGGTTTGTGGGAGGGCGCTTTTGGAGGTATGTACATACGTGGGAGGTCACATTAAAAGGTGTAGTGGAGGTCGTCTTTAGAGGTATGCGGGTGGGCGCCTTCGGAGGGGCATCGGAGTGTGCCTTACATTCAATAAAACGCGCCTTTAATTCTGCCGGAACGCGTCTTACATTCAGCGAAAGGCGTCTTTGGCACCCTTCGCTGAATGTGAGACACATTTCATGAACTGAAGGCGTCTTCGGTGCCTTCGGTGCATGAGGGCGCCTTCGGCGCATGCGGGAGTCTTTGGCGGCCAAGGGGGGCCATAGACCATGGTGCATTGACCCCTCCCATAAATACGCCCCTGCCGGAGATAATTATATAATGGCATATTTGGTATGGAAATGGAAATATTGGTACTAAATTGCAGCAGTACTTAACTGATGATTTGGGTTTAAGGGCGCCTCAACTGTAAAGTTATGTGGCGCAGTACCTAACTAATGTGACTTCATCCCAAACATCTGGTCAACAGCGGTATCGCTCACACGATCGGAGTCCGTTCGGTCATTGTCTGCATTGACAAGCTAGGAAGCACAAATGTCGTGCTTGTGACGTCAGCAGTTGACAGGGTTGTCCCGCGTGTCATGAGGCCGGACTGCTGTCATTGAACCCGCCAGTCGACTGTGAGGGACGTGGCAGTGAGCTGCAGCTGGGACGTGGCAGCGAGCTGCAGCTCACCAGACGGCAGTCATGTTCGCCAGTCTGCTCATCAGCCTCAGCGTTCTGATCAGCACTCAGCATGGCCAGTCCGATGGGTGAAGATGGAAATGCTACGGCCGTTCTCGGTGACATGCATGGATATCGGTGGAATTTCCCGCATTTTGCAAAGTAACTAAAACTAATTGTTTCCAATGAACAACTTAAGTCTCTCCGTTCTAATGATCTGGCTTAGTGATCAACTTATATCCAAATAAAGAAGCGCTCTACCACGAAGTCACCGTATGAAGAAAACAAAAATAATGTCTCTCTTTTCGCTCCGTATCAACCTTACCATTTAAAGAAAGTCTGTCTGTTTGTCCAACTCAAATTTTCCTTATACGTTTTATTAATTCGAAATGTTAGGTATGCAGGTTTGACACATAAGCATACACTATTATCTAATAAATTAATTTTGCAGATTGCATAACAACATCTAATGATCTATGTGTGTATTTATATGTCTCCTCATTTCCCAAAATCACAAAATCAAGTCCTTCGACACGTTAAGATAACGTATGTGTTTATACCAATAATACGATTTTTATTTTTCTGTATGATACGCGATCTGTTAGCGGAACTACAAGTACGTCGAACGACAAGCGACTAAGAGGTAACACTGGTAGGTGGCGCAGCCAGCACTTGTGATAGGTGGTGCTTGAGGGTCATTTGACGGGAAATGTAAAACAAATGCAGTCTACATACATAGATCGTCCAGTAGTGTGGAAGAGATAGCACTAGTATTCGTTTTGCAGTTCATAAGTGTTGTTCAAATCAAGCTGCTGGACAAAATTATCGAAATGTGACTAGCCCCATTCGACCCACCGGAGCCGCTGTTTCAGTGGCTGCCAAACGGCTGCTCGAGAGGAAGCGTCCTCTGTGTTTCTGTGGAGAAGGTCCGTCATCTGTGTTTCAGTGGTGAAAACCTGTCATCTGTGTTTCAGTGATATAAACTCGTCATCTGTGTTTCAGTGATATAAACTAGTCATCTGTGTTTCAGTGGTGAAAACTCGTCATCTGTGTTTTACTGGTGAAAACTAGTCATCTGTGTTTCAGTGGCGAAACCCTTCATTCTGTGTTTCAGTGGTGAATACTCGTCATCTGTGTTTCAGTGGTGAAAGCCCTTTGACTGTGTTTCAGTGGAGAAAGCCCGTAATCTGTGTTTCAGTTGAGAAAACCCATCCTCTCTGTTTCAGTAGCGAAAACCTATGTTCGTCACGGGCCCACCAACCCTCAGCCCAGCTCGGCTAAAGCCCATGAACACCAAGCCCAGGCATAGACCAATCCCAGTTAAATTCATGATATGAAGGACCATGCTCGGTCCAGCCCATTCATATTAAGGAAATAATGATAAGAAAATTGCATTCATTACCCTAACATATTTACTTATGTATTATAAATGTGAAATAATACCACTCACCTATGAGTTGCAATGGAAGTACGTTTTTTTTTAGCTAGCTTGCGCAGCGCGCGCATTACCCAAACATTCTCAGCCCGGGCTCGTCCAGAGCCTAGTTATTTCCTTAAAGTTGAGGTCCTGCCCAGGCCCAGCCCATGGGCAGCCCTGCTCATGACGAACTGTGGTAAAAACCCATTCTACGTGTTTCAGTGGTGAAGCCCGTCATATATATTTCAGTGACGAAACCTCGTCCTATGTGTTTCAGTGTAAAAACCACGTCCTATGCGTTTCAGTGGCGAAACCCCGTGCTATGTGTTTCAGTGGTGAAACCCCGTCCTTATGTTTTTCAGTGGTGAAACCCGTTCTATGTGTTTCAGTGTCAAAACCCCGTCCTATGCGTTTCAGTGGCGAAACCCCGTGCTATGTGTTTCAGTGGTGAAGCCCGTCCTATGTGTTTCAGTGGTGAAACCCGTCCTATGTGTTTCAGTGGTGAAGCCGTCTATGTATTCAGTGAGAAACTCGTCCATGTGTTTCAGTGTAACAAACACGTCTATGCGTTCAGGGCGAAACCCCGTGCTATGTGTTCAAAGTGGTGAAACCCGTCCTATGTGTTTCAGTGGTGAAGCCCGTCCTATGTATTTCAGTGACGAAACCTCGTCCTATGTGCTTCAGTGTCAAAACCCCGTCCTATGCGTTTCAGTGGCGAAACCCTGTGCTATGTGTTTCAGCGGTGAAACCCCGTCCTTATGTGTTTCAGTGGTGAAACCCGTCCTTATGTGTTTCAGTGGCGAAACCCCATCCTATGTGTTTCAGTGGTGAAGCCCGTCCTATGTGGTTTCAGTGGTGAAACCCCGTCCTATGTGTGTCAGTGGTAAAACCCCGTCCTATGCGTTTCAGTGGATAAAACCCCGTCCTATGTTTTTCAGTGGCGAAACCCCGACCTATGCGTTTCAGTGGATAAAACCCCGTCCTATGTTTTTCAGTGGCGAAACCCCGTCCTATGCGTTTCAGTGGATAAAACCCCGTCCTATGTTTTTCAGTGGCGAAACCCCGTCCTACGTGTTTCAGTGGCGAAACCCCGTTATATGTGTTTCAGTGGTGAGGGCCCCTCCTATGTGTTTCAGTGGGTGAACCCGTTTATGTGTTTTAGTGGGATAAAACTGTCTCCTTTGTGTGTTTCAGGTGGCTGCCCAGCGGAAGGGCTAGACAGGAACCCGCATCTCTGGCTGAGTGGGCGGAGCTGTCCGCGACCTGTCACCGTCGACCTTGCTGGACGGCGTCTGTAAGCGAAAGAACGCTGCTTCCAAGCAAGAGAGGGCTCTTTCGCCATTCGAGACGAAATGCAAGCGCGGCCTGGGTTCACGCTTTGTCTGCTGCCCCCGGAGACGACAGGGTAAAGCGCGCGCGTGCAGCTCAAGGCGAAACATGCACTATGCGGTACACGCTTAATAATCACACTACGAAACTACACTGGGATAGTCCACGCGACTGGCAACTCGTTGTTCGCTGGTAGAAACGTCGTGCTTGCATTTAGTGTATCCGACGATTTCGACACTAAAACAATCAACAAATTGTCTATTCTGAGGTGGTATATTATATATCCATGGGCGAGTTCAATGGTTAAAGTTCGTCATTAGACGAAACGAGTAGCGCCTCGTCTATGACAAACTTTTTGATCGACTCGCCATGCAACTGAACAATTTTGTTTCTTCAACCTTCATTTATCCATTTTTTAGCTTACCGATAGGCAAAGTAAGCATCCATGATTCAATGAGGATCACCTGACTTGTGAGGTATTTGACTGCCTATGATCACCTCCAAGAGACAGTAACCCTATTTCCATGGGCAGTTTAAGCTGGTTTAAAACGGAGAGCTTAAAACAAATGAGTTGGTTTCCGGCTGCAAGTAAGAGGGCATATCTCGCCAGCAATCATCGAGTACGAGAAGAAGCGAACAATCTTGGTAGGCTGGCGAGATATAAGTGGGCATCACTTGCATGGCCGGAAACCAACTACTCCGTTTTTATCTGCCCATGGAAATAAGGTCAATGACCATGGAAAAAGGGTCAATGACGATATTTAATCATAGTCAGATGAACAGATGAACACATGTCACTATGTAACAATAGCATAGTCTTCCAGTTGCCTGATAATTCCCGTGTGCCGTATTGATGCGTCCTTCTGCCATGCTGACGTCAGTGAGGTGACTGTCAGAGCTGCTGTTCTGTCGCTGAAGTCGGTCTTCCAGGCGTCATTCTGACGTACTGACGTCAGTGAGTGACTGACATAAGTGCTGTTCTGTCGCTGCCAGGTCGGTCTTCCAGGCGTCCATTCTGCCGTTGCTGACGTCAGTGGGTGACTGTCAGAGCTGCTGTTCTGTCGCTGCAGGTCGGTCTTCCAGCGTCATTCTGACGTGTGACGTCGGTAAGGTCACTGACAGACGTGCTGTTCTGTCGCTGCAGTCGGTCCTTCCCGGCGTCATTCTGTACGTGCTGACGTCAGTGACAGGTGACTGACAGAGCTGCTGTTCTGGTTCGCGCAGTCGGTCTTCAGGCGTCTTCTGCGTGCTGAGTCAGTGAGGTGACTGCAGAGCTGCTGTTCTGTGCTGCAGGTCGGTCTTCCGGCGTCATCTGACGTGCTGACGTCATGGAGGTGATGACAGAGCTGCTGTTTTCTGTCGCTGCAGGTCGTTCTTCCAGGCGTCATTCTGCTTTGCTGACGTGTCAGTGAGGTGACTGACAGAGCTGCTGTTCTGTCGCTGCAGGTCGGTCTTCCAGGCGGGTGGAGTGTGCCCGGCTGTGTCGGTCGGCCGGAGCAGCCGGTCTGTACGGCACGTGTCAGTATCGCCGCAACTGCGCCGCTTATCGCCGCAACTTCGTCACCAGGCTCACCCGATGCCCTTCGGGCTCTGGAGGCAAAATCTGCTGCCCCTTCCGACAGCCAGGTGAGACGGAGCATCACAGCAGGGATCATCATGGATTGGGTGCACCCATGGGTGCCCACTCAATTCTTCCGATTGTCTGCGTTGGGTATGCATTTTTTTTACTTTTCATGGGTACTGGGTGGGTATGGGTATGGCAATTTCGGAATAATGTCGCTAATCGTTATTTTTTACTTGACAACCAGATGTTTAACCAGGTAAATATGTTTTTATTTTTAAAATTGTATTTTTAAATGATATAGAACAATAGACTTTGGCAGATATATGACAACAATAAAACGTGGTAAGTAATAAGGGAGTAATACATTTGCAAAAATCATGTCCGATCCTAACTCTGATCCAATATGATAATGTTAAGTGTTGACCGCAAAATGTTCGATAAGTCCAAATCAACAGCAGCACACAGGTGCTTGATATTATTTCTCGTTAAAGGGACACTGCCACCTTAACATTATATTTGAGTTGAGATAGCCATTTTGGCTGCTTGGTATTTAAATTATGTATGGCAGTAAGTTAAAAACAACCACTGAGGTCATGAATCTAACGAGAAATTCGAGTTTTAATTTTGACATCTGTAACCATTCCCAGTCCCCAATGTTTTTTTGAATGGGCGGACGTGATTTCGATGTCGTCTCTCTTTACTAAATGTTGATTAACAGTTCGATTGTTTTTTTACGTTTGCAATACATTGCCATACACTAGTATATTATATGGAAGCGTGATTTTTTTATTCCCAAAAAATCCCTTTTATCGACGTCATCAGACAAATATTAAAACATGTTTTTTATGAAATTGAGCACTTTTTATGAGAAACGAATGTCATAATCGTGTTCAGCAACAATCACTTCATATTTTGCACCACAAATGGCGTACATTTGATAACATTTTGGAAGGTGGCTGTGTCCCTTTAATATAATAGTATGAAAGTCAACATGCTAGGGTAATGGTTACAAATTTTGTGAAAATAATTATCCGCCTTATCTGAATGGGCCCCAATGGGCATGGGTCTCAATATTATGAATTTGAATGAGTCTGGTCTAGAAGCAGTCCTTTGACCTTCGCCACCTTCGCCACCTTTGACCTTCGCCATATCCGTCCTGCTAATTCTATACACAATGCTCATCACAGCCATCCAGTATATAGAGTCTGGTCTAGGTCTGGGCTTGGTGTTCATGGGCTTCGGCTGGGCTGGGCTTGGGGTTTGGGCACCCATGATAGTCTCTGCAACACAGAACCATTGGCTGGCGGTGAAGGTGTAAGCCAGGAGTTTCATGTGGAGTCGCCGCAGCCGCGGGCTCTCTATTTCTGCCAGGGATTTAGGCTGTGGTCTGACCGTCACATTCCCGGCGGGAATCCCTGGAATACCCGGCGGGCATTTTACTCTACCGCAGTTCGGCAATGTGCTCATACATTGCTATTCCGGTAGCAAGTAGTTATACTTGCTACCGGAATCGGAAGAAAACACTTTTCTACCGATTCCCCGGATTCCCGGCGGGAATTGACGGGTGAGAGCACAGCAGCCTTAATCTACCCCCAGCTTAATCTAACACGCCCCGGATAAGGTGGTGTATGGGATTATTTTGGGTGTTGATTTCGTTTTTTTATTTTTATTTTTATGGTCGTCAGGTTACGGGGTCCCAAGATACAGGAGAACGAAAATTCATGTGAAGGTCAAACATTCAAGTATGTTTGTCATCATATCTCCAAGATAAAAAGACAGATAAAACAAAAACTATATATAATTAGAGAGTGGAAGAAACAACAGATACGATGACATAATAACTTACTACTTTAAGTCCAAATTTGACAAATTGATCTGATGACCTTGAAGTGAGGTCAAGGTATGTTGTGTTTGTTTGCCCGTTTCGATTTTGTTAAAGGGACTGTCCCACCTTCAAAAAATGTTCAAATGTCCACGTCCTTTGTGGTGGCAAAATATGAAAGTGGAATGCCTGCTGAACACGATTAATGACATTTTGTTTTGCTCTCACGAAACAGGTGCCTCATTTAATTAAAAATCAGTTTTAATATTTGGGCTGATGACAAGTCCATATGCAAAGGGAATTTTTTGGCAAAAAAGACTTCCAACGCTGTTATAGTAGGACTAAGTGTATGTGCTAATGTATGGCCAAGGTAAAAACAAAGTCGTCTGTAATCACATTTAGCAAAGAGAGACTATACGACATCGGGCTCACGCCGCCACCTAGGATTCAAATAAATTGGGGGCTGGCGATGTTACGATTGCAAAAATACACTCGAATTTATCTGTTGTTCGACCCATGGTTGTTTTAAAACTTATACCATAACATGAATTTCTCAATGCCAAGCAACAAGATGGCTATCCTCAACTCAAATCTTACTGTTAAGGTGGGACAGTCCCTTTTAAAACTTGCACACAAGTTAATTAATTTAATTGGTACTATGCATGAAAAAATGTACGTGGAAGTGCAATCTTCCTTGGGGGTCAACAGGAGGGCATATGGCACATGACGTCCATCCTTGCAAGCAAGTTTACGAATTTTGACCGTTTTTTTTTTTTTTTTCCCAAATGTAAGCATGATCAGGGTGATAAGTGCTGTCCTTAAATGGACTCAAGGTCGGGGAAAAAATGTTCTATTGCTGAATGTGGTACTCAGGGGCAAAATGACAGTAAAATAGCATTCTATATGGCCATTCCTGTGAATCTAGAGCTGATAAATCTACAGAAAACTACTGTTCGTGCTCAAAATCACATATATAGAAATGTAAATTCTTTCCAATGCAGGATATCATAATCACAGTCAGTCGGCTATTATGATCACCTACATGGGTTTTTTAATTAGCAGTTGCGTTTCAGCTCTTGATTTCCAATGATTAGGTTCACCCATATTTCCGACGAAAAAAATGTAAGGTATACCCAGTTATCTAGTAGTAAGTAGGCTTTTGCCCCCGGACCCCGGACCTAGACCAGACCTTGTGTATTTTATCATAAGGATTTTTAACTGGAGCGGTTCAGAGGATTTTAGTGTTTTAACAAAGCGGCCTCTTTTGACAGAATTTATAACCTATTAATAGTAGAGAAATCGGGGGCATTCAGTACAACTTTCAGCAGTATTTGGCAAATTGCGTCATTTATGGCGCATGTGATAGTAAAAATTTGTTTTGTATAGCAAGCAAGTGAAATAAATTATTCCTATCAACCGAAAATCGACTAAACTTATCACCAGAAAATGCATTTACACCCGCCGACATGTAAACAAACATATAGAGGATCCATGGACGATAGAGTTGTTTTAAAATATTTGAATATGGCTGTGCCTAAGGGGTACCCAGGTTTAGGTTAGGTGTGTTTAGGTGATATTAATTTAGGTGTGGTTAGGCCTTAGGTTAAGGGTTATGAATAAAAGCTAGATATAAAAATCGGTGATGCTTTAGATGGAAATCAACAAGAAAGTGGTCATTTTTGGTGATAGCTTCAAGCATGTTCGGTGATGAAATAATCCCCTGCCCAAGACGAAGAGTGAAGGTGATTGTTGTGCTATCAATCGCACTTCATGGATAGAAGCAATGTGCTTTTTTGACTTTGATAGGTGATGTTTGTTTCATGTTGAATACCGGGAGTAATGACTCCACGGTGTACCCAGGTGGTAGCCCAAATGGCTTTATCATTTTGAGCAGATCATTGAACAACGTGAATGTTGTGTTTCCTGTGAAAGTCCCTGACCATGGACTGGAGCGCTTTCAGAAAAAAGTTGATGGAGCAAATGTCCATATTGAGAGAAAATGTTTTGGCATGGTAAAGGTGAAAATGACCTTTGAATGCCAGTGAAATGCCATTAAACCTGACATCTCGTGCAATACTGCATGGTTATAGGGGAATAATGACTATCTCCTCAATTGTAAGGAAAGCTTTTAAATCCCTGAAATGGTTGTGTAGGACCAAATACAAAGATGGTCGGGCAGTTGCCCACCAATCTGAATAGCGTAAACTCCACCCTGGCCTGGACCCATCATAACTGTGAACTTTTCATGCTATCAGAATGTGAACAATACTAACGTACTGAACCACTGTGTGTTGGATAACGTCCACATTATGATAGCATGAAAAGTCTGAGATGAGAATGTTTTCGAAGAGTCAATTTTTTACTCTATCCATTAGTGGACCCAAGCGCACTGCAATTAATTGTTAGTTGTTACACTTTAAATTTTTATTGATGGCCTGATTTTTTCCATTGAGAATGCCATACAAAACCTGATTTCCTTGCATTGAGCTCAGACCAATTTTCATGGATTGCAACATTTTTGTCGTAAACAACACCCTGTGCGTAATATTTTCCACTTTTGTTTTCATCAATTTTTCTTTGAATTTACTTATGGGTGCCATATGACCTTTGTTGTCAGAGCGCCCTAAAACCCCCAATCATCATCTAAGAATTTACCACAACCTAAATCAAAACTTATTGGATAACTATATTCCATACATGACATGGTCTTGTTTAGCCAGAATTTTCCACTCTACAATTATTTTTAGGTTGCATTTTCCACTCTGCACCCTGGTTTCAAAGCAATTCCTGCCCTGGCCTCGGACTGATTTCCAAATAGCTTTGATATGCCTGGCTGTTCCTCAGAAAATATGCATAATGTTTTGTATGTCCTTAATTGTCTGAAAATGTCATGATTTTAAACCCATTTGTGAACATCCACATGCAGTTTCCAGCTGCGGTTGGATTCAATCCGTGAATGCTTGTCTTTGTCAGCTTATAAAACTTTGCATATATTTTTGCTTATCTTTTTTGAACATTTACCCCTTGGCTTGTTTACTTTAAGTGCAAATTTTTCTGAATTACATGACAATATGTATTATTAAATTTGTTTTATATGTGTAGAATGCTGACGCTGAGATGAGACATGTATGGAGGTTGTATGAGTTGACAAATGTGTGATTCTTTCCAGTGTCCACAATCCACAGTGTCCTAGCCTAGCATTGACAATTTTGTCAAACAATGACACCCTGTAGTTACTATTTTACCACCCTTTTTCTTTAGCTTTACTGTAAATATATATATTTCCTAAAATTCAAGTGTATTGGATAATTTAAACCCTGATTGTGATGTCTGGAATCAATAGCATTGACAAGCATGAAGCAAATGCAGGTAAGAATTGGGACAGGCTAGGTACTGTGAGTTCCCACTTCTGCTGTCCTCTCTCCGGTTCAACGCACAAGCCACACGGGCAACGGTCCGACAGTCCTGTATTTACGGGCAGGCCGAACACCCATAAGTCAGGCAGAACGGGGCAGAACTGGCGCGGTAGCCTTGACCACACCCAAGGACGACTAGTTGTCGCCGCACAGCCAATCACGTCGCGACACAACACGAACAGAAAAGTATCCGCAACAAATTATCCATAAACATTCTCCCATCAACAATGTTGGTACATTACAATTGTAATCGATCAACGGGCTTGCTTACCTCTACACTGCGAGTAACGATTACATATTCTGCCCTCAGAACTGCTGGCCCGGACTCTGGCAAATTTCAGCCCTCTGACGGCACTCAGACTCCGCAGTCTCAGTGGCATCGCGCGGGACAACACGCGGTGTCGACATAAGTTGCAGCAGTCCCTCAGGCACCGGCACGGCATAGTCCTCCTTAACGTCACATGCTACAACCTGTCATGCACACCGAACAGTGGATCGAACGAGAGGCAACGGTGTCCTGTGGCGACATTCGGATAGAACTTCCTTTTCAGAATTCGATACCGTGAACTAAACTTGTCTTGTCTACCGCGCACGGATAACATAATCAGGTCTCCTAACCCTCGGTTACCAACATACGGCCCATCCGAGACGTAAAACTCAGCTTCGCTAGTTCGGCCCCACAAGATCCCGGAACAATATGAACCTTCACATAACTTGTCACCGAACAGACCAAAATATCACTATCGGTTCGGAGCACGCGATAACTCTCTTGCCGACGGAGATACGCTGCACCGCGCCTAGCGGATCAAACTGACAACCGCTTGTTGCAAGATCACAAAGGTTCCCTATCGTACGATAAGCCCACCTTTTACACTACCTGGCTCCGCAGTCATTGCCTCTAGCTCCGTGACAAGTATGGTCGGACACGCGAAGGGAACACCATATACCAGTTCAACGGGTCGACCACTGTTGTACTAGTTGAACGCTGCTTCGAAACGCAAACTCTAGGCAGGGGCAACCTCTATCCCAATCGGACTGATTGTCCGTCACGTTAATAGGTCAGGCAATCACACAGAGTACGGTTGAACCCGCTCGTCTGACCATTGGTAGTTGCCGCATGAGCCGAAGTACAGCGCAGTTTTGTCACACCAAACTTCTGACACAAATGTCGGATCAACTCACTTTCGAAGTTTGTGCCCTGGTCAGTCAGCAAAGACTTCGGAACCGAATACCGCGCAAATAATTTCACAAAACAATCGTGCCACGGTAATGCTCCTGTATCCTGGCAAACTGAACAGCTTCCACCATTTAGTAAAGAGGTCAGACACCAACAGAATGAACCTGTTTCCCAGAAATAGAGACGGGCAGTGGTCCCAAGATGTCTGCGACCACTGCATCAGCGGTTCCCCGACCACAGGTACACTTCCGATTCCCTCCCTGTGTGGGCGATTCGGGCGTTTCACACGCGCGCACATGAGACACAAACGACAGTACTTTCTAACGTCATTCTTCACATTAAACCAAAAGAAGTTACGCGTTATCCTACGCAGCGTACGCTCAACACCAAAGTGTGCTGCCGTTGGCACATCATGAGCTAGCTTGAGCACTTTCGGTCTAATACTAGCAGGCACAATTAACTGCGGCTCGCGGTCCACAGAAGATTGTCGCTTCACAAGTCCGTCGTCCACAAACAGGAACTGCAGTTGGGACGAATAGTATCTGAGCTCATCACCAACATCACCAACAGTCCTCCATCGGCTCACCTCGCTGCAGGCACCGCATCACGTGCGACAGCACATTGTCTCTCGCAGTCTCCTTTCTCAGTATCCGTGCGGTCACGGCTGTGTCCGCCCCAAGAGTCGACGGTGCCGCCATCCCGCCGGAACAACCAGCAGCAGGTGCAGTAGATGGCGCCACTGCGCCAGCAGCAGGTGGCGCCACTGCGCCAGCAGCCGCAGCAGGAGGCGCCAGAGAGCCAGGACGAGGCGCTCGGGCCGCGGCCGGCGCCGCAGGCACGACCGAAGGCCCAGTAGCACGGGCAGCTCGGGTCGCCGCCGCCGCCGTCAGACCCGTAGCCGTACGGCCAGTCGCCGCCGCCACCGGACTCGCGCCTCCGTCACCCTTGGTAGGACGGTCTCGGTAGCTTGAGCCACCGCCTGGTACTGCGCTTTCTGTCGGTCGACTCTGTCCTGGCTGGTTCCGCTCTTGGCTACCAACAGCACAGGACTTGCATGCGGAGAGCTGCACGGCCGGATGACATCCTGCTCCAGCATGCAGTCGATCTGTCTCTGAAGCTCAGGTCGCAGAGCCAGTGGAACAGTGTACTGTTTCGCCTTCTTCGGCTCACCACTGAGCTCAATCTTGAACTCGCAGTCCTGTCCTTTGAACCTCCCAATCTCGCCCTGCTGAGAGAACACGTCTGGGAAGTCTGTCAACACACAGTTGATCTCCTTGATCTGGTCAGGCTCCAGATGATCAAGCATCGGGGACACATCAGTCGACTCCTTCTGAACAGGAGGCACCACATCTTCTTCCCAGTCAGCTACATGATCAACACTTGACAACACATCAGCTGGCCCCTTCTGAGCAGGAGGCACCAGACTCTCCTCACAGTTGGTCAATCAGTCCCCACTGAATCAATTACAGTACAGCGACACACAGTCACAGGTCTGTTCTCTACCAGCTGTCCAAAAGCAAACACCTGGCCAGTGCTGAAGTCCAACTGAATCTCAGCTGCACGGAGAAAATCAGTACCCAAGATGATCTGATCTCTACAATTAGTGACGAGCACTTCCAAGACCACCTCATGTCCACTTACTTCCAGAACAGCGTTGCTGGAGCCATACACAACAAGTTGCTCCCTTGCTGCTCCCATCACCTGTCTGCTTGATCTCCTCAGCTGCAGTCCCAGCTCCTCCTGCTGAGTCTTGGAGATCAGAGTGCAGTCGCTCCCAACTGTCAACAACTCAGGCCACATCATGACCAGTTATTGTCACATCCAAATGATAAGGTGTTCAACAACTACACGACGTCGAGGGAACGTACTGTACACAGTTTGGCAATGTGCCCAATCTTGAAACATTTCCTACACTTGACCGACACGAAAGCTGAGTCATGCCTTCAGTCCACATTTTGCCCACAGTTTGACAGAATCAGAACCAGTGCTTCTGGGATTTACCACAGTCTTAGCCAAAGTGGTTTGGAGACCACCACGAGTAGCAACTCTTGTCTCACCTCGATCCTGCGAGACGCAGCTGCTGCTGTTCCCTGACCCGGACAACGGACGAGCACTCTGTAGCCACGTCATCCTGTGCACAAGGTCATCAACATCTGTGAAGTTGGCCTCTACGAGCCGCTGCTGCCAGCTGGATGGAGACGCCTTGATAGCATGCAGGATAATCAGACGGCCTAGTGACTCCCTAGACAGTTCAGGCATCACAGCAATCAACTGCACTCTTATTCCTCAACCAGATTCCCTTGGCGACTGTCCCACCTTGAGCGTCTTTTCATCAAGTCCCTGCAATATCTGGATTTTTCAAACACCTCTGCATGCAAGGCTTTCATGACTACATTCTCCACAGACATGATAACATCCTCTGAACTTGCCCCTGAACCAAACACCACAGTTGTCTCTACTTCATCTGCCAGCCATCTTGCTCTAGCACACGCCCCCAGAGTATAGCACAAAACATCATGGGAAACGAGCAGCATCCAAGTGACAACCCTGGCAATAGCGACGAAACTGTTTGAAGAATTGGACCGAGGAAGTTCATATTCAAAAAAACTGGCATCAGGCATCACTGAGCCACCAAACATTCCCATGCCAACATTCACCATACCTTGAAGTGCAGGTTTATCCTTTCTTCGACGGTAGGCGGCGTTCATGGCTAGTGAAACTCGAGCATTTCAAAAATCAAAATCGAATCGTCACGAAAAAAAACAACAAAATCAAACCTCAGCTTGAAAAACACGGTTTTCCGCAAGAATCTTGAGACCGGCACAAATTCACCCCCTGGATATCACATCCCCCGCCTGTATGTTGAGTTCCCACCTTGCTGTCACCCGGTTCACACAAGCCACACAGGCAACAGTCCGACAGTCCATGTGATTTAGCGGCAGCACACATAAGTCACGGCAGAACGGGCAAACTGCCGTAGCCTTGACCCACACCAAGGACGACTAGTGTCGCCGCACAAGGCCAATCCGTCGCCGACACAACACGAACAGAAAAGTATCCGCAACTAAATTATCCATAACAGTACCCTATAGGGTACCAAAAGTACAAAAAATACATGTATATAATGTATGTAAAAAAATATGTAAGCAATTTCAAAACATACTCTGAAAATGCAAACTTCTATTCCACTTGACCCGTGACCTATGACCAGTTTCTCAAGGTCATGTCAGGCGCATCTGGCGTCCCGTAGTATCGGTACATGCACTAGTGGAGTTTCCGAGTGTTTGTTGCTCAGGAGCATATGCACAGGTGTCAACAGGTGACATTTATGGTTTCCACTGTGATGATGACCTCCAATGACCTGATATGACTTATTGGGCCTCTGGCAGTTTTTAGGACATTGTGTGACGATTATGTCAAATTTTGCATCAATTTTACATTATGATATTTTACACTGGGGTCATGCTTTTCAACAGGTCATCTAGGTCACTAACTTCCGATGCCCTGTGATGCTCTTTATGTAATTGGGTAGATTCTAGGACATTTTGTGACGCTGATCTGAAATTTTGAATCCATTTTGAATAATGATATGCTCATTTACGATTCTAGCTAGATTAAATTCAGATTCTACACATGCACGATTTGGATGTCATCCGGGTCATTGACATGAACTCAGAGGTCACTTAATGACCCAGGCCTTAAAAATCTGCTATCACCGGCTTCCTCTCGTCACAAACAACATCCTCGTGTTTAAATCGAAGCTCTAGCTCATTTAACGGCGAAACGCTAGGGGACCGTACATTCACCCCCCCCCCCATCCCTGCACGGTCATTAAGTATCGGACGCTGCCACTGCGCACTGTTAATGAGTGCATGTGAATGGTCTTGCGTGCTTAGTTATGAAATGAAAATGAAAAAGAGAGTGTGACGCATAGACAATAAGCATAGCACTATGTATAATGTTTATTGTACAACTGATGGAAAATAACAATGTTATTACATTACATTTCACAGAACCTATATGAGGCAGGAGAAGGCATGAACGGAGGTACGGATGAAGAGGAGTTCATTCGGATTTTCGCAACAACCAGCTATCCTCAGCTGAAGCAAGCCATCGAGGAGTACACCACATTTGCTGACAACACGCTAGAAAATGCGATAGAGAAGGAATTCTCTGGCAGCATTAAGAGAGCGCTGATCACAATGGGTGAGATATGCATCTTAATGTGACTTCAAAAATGACATTTCCGTTGAAGTTTCATCACAAATATTAAATCCAAGTAATTATATTTGGTAAATGTTTGGTTGGTCACAGGCCACTGTTAACCAATTGCATTGAAGTAGCACTCTTTAGGGTAAATACTAAATATAACATGTTTTTTGGGAGGTTTTGGGTGACATTACGAGAAAACATTTATTTATATTAATATACTTAAGCAACTTGTTTCGCAAGAGCACGGACAAATATGCGTGAGTCAACTGAGTCATGCATATCGCATATATTTGGTTGTAAAAAAGCATATCATAGAACAAATGCCATACCAAAAGATAAATGGTCGTTTCTGAATCCAAGTATTCGCTCCAACTCATCATATATGTAGCCATCAATAAGTCAGATTCGCCACGTGCACGTCCGGTAACGTATCCGAGCTTGTTATTAATTGCGCTTGCATTGTATCACTAGAGCTAAGTGAAACATAACAATAATGATGTCAAGTATCAGATACCTGGAGAGGCAGTGAATGTTGTCAGTTCTCCTGTATATTATCCAGCAAATGTCACACATGAAACATGCGATCTAGACGATTGAAGTTAAGCGTCCCTTAATTGTGTCTTTCAGTGTTGAGCACCAAAGACCAGGTGTCCTACTTCGCGAAGGCGCTTTTCGATTCGATGGATGGCCCAGGGACCAACGATGACGCCCTCATCCGAATACTGGTTACCCGGTCAGAGGTGAGGACACCAGAAGGCTTCTTTTAAAGGACTTTGCATATGATTACCAGTTCTGACTTTTCTCAGGTCAGTGTTAGTGCTTTATCCAAATTTCCAGTACGCTACCAGTGAATGCATTCATTACGAGCGCATATCCTTCAATACGTTGTTGTGCGTGTTGCTACAGCGTGGTTAACCTCTGACGATCGTGTTGACAGATTGATCTGGAGGACATCAAAGACGCGTTCAAGACGATGCACAAGAAGTCGTTGGCAGACGCGATAAAGTCGGAGACGTCCGGAGACTACCGCAAGATACTGCTGGCCATCATCAAGTAACTCGTCACAAGTCCCCTCGAAAATCCTCTCTTAGTGAGGGTTTCAGCAATACATGATGCCGAGAATAGCCCTATGGGTGATTTGCTGAGCTGTTTGTAAGAACCCAGCCGCCGCGCCAGAGTGTTATTATGGCTTTTTTATTAGCTCAATTTAATTTAGTCGTGTCCTTATAGCATTATACCTTGAGTAGCCAAATAGTCTTGAATAGCCAATAGGCTAAATAGCGCTGCAGTTTAACGCATGAACACGATAATCTGTCTTAAAGACAGCAGTATCGTTTCCTGAGCTATGTTGCAGCTTTCAGTGCAGCTATTTGAGTATTAGTTCTCATTACCCTGGTTCCGTGGTCGTACGGTATGGAGCATTGCATTATTTCGGTAGCTTATTTCTTTAAGTTCACCTTGCAGCCCGTCATAAAGGCAATTATCTTAAATGCAGCAAAGGAACTGTTTGCAGTGCAAGCCATGTCGCTCGATGCGGTATTCGTTTGTGTTATGTTCTGACACTTGTGCAGCGCACCAAACGTGAACGATTCCCAGTCAGACGTCAGTTGATAAAGCAAATGTATTGTGTATCTATGCAATAATCGAAATACAAATTGAAGCGACGCTTTATTTTGTGAACAAAATGGAAAATATATTTAGATAAGAACATTAAACACGTCATTGCAACTAACTCCATACTACATGTTTTGTTACATTTTTTTTTTTTTAATGGCAATTTACCGAATGTCGTCTTTTAAGTTTACTCTTATGTTACTGATAGATATTCCGATGACGTTATTCTGATAACAGCAAGTCAGGGGATGGCTCTGAAGATAACACAGTAGCGATGCAAGTGCAATTGAGTTCGGATTAAAAATAAGCATTGTTTCGCATTTTCATGTACTGAAGAAACAGCACACTCAGCCAGCAATTTATAAAATGTTGATCTAAGGTGCTCCACTCAATATATGTGTCAGCCACGGCGTGACGGGATAACGTCCTTTGCGAGTTTGCTAACCATATTCATCAGAGCTCAGCAGCATCAACAGCCAACGCTCCGATGGCAGCGAAATAGTCACCTTCGTCTGCTGCATCCCTTTCAGCAGTTTCTGACACTTCATAAGGGGCTACAACTACAAGCCCATGGTGGTCTGGTTACTGTTTGGATACAGGAGGGTCGGGCTCGGGTTGATGACGCTACCGGCGGAAATACCCAACTGCTTTAGCAGACCGTACTAAGGCTGTGTTCTGACCATAACATTCCCTGCGGAAATACCTGGAATCCCCGGCGGGCATTTCACTCTACTGCAGTTTGGCAATGTACTCTTACATTCGTATTATTGTTAACTACCTACTTGCTACCGGAATCGGTAGAAAGCACTTTTCTGCCGATTCTCCGGAATCCCCGCGGAAATTGACAGGTTAGAACACAGCCTAAGACGCCACGCAGATCAGCAGAACACAGCCTAGTGGCGATCCGCAGAACATATAGTGTCACGCTTGGCCGCTAGACGGCTCTACATTCCTACATTCCGCTAGACAGCTCCACATTCCAAACGATGACTGAGGGAAGAAAGAGCAGACCCCAGAGGTGGCGCCACCTATAGAAAAGCATCCGACACGCTTGTCGTTCCCAAGGAGACCGACAGGTGGCAGGCGCTTCGCATCCAGAACAGAGTGACAGTCTGTTATGATGCGACCACAACTATGAACGCATGCACTCCTGTTCATATATTCAATACTAGCAGGGGCGTATTTAGGGGGGTCGCCGCAGCATGGCCTCCCCCTGGGCGCCGGAAGCGCCCCCAGGCGTGCCCTCATGTACCAAAGGCGCCGAGGGCGCCTTCGGCTCATGAATGTGAGGCGCACTCCGGCTGAATATGAAGCACGTTCCACTGAATGTAAGGCGCGCTCCGGTACACCTGAAGGTGCCCTCCCACATACCTTCAAAGTGCCCTCTCAAGTACTTCCAGAGGCGCCCTCCAGTACACCTCCGAAAGCGCCCTCCCACATACCTTCAAAGGCGTCCTCGATTACACTTTCGGAACTGTCCTCTGACACATATACGAGAAGGCGTATGAAGGCGCCCTCCGATACACCTCTGAAGACACCCTCCCACATACCTAAAAGTGCGCCCACCGATAAGATTCACCTCTGAAGGTGCCCCCCCCCCCACACATACATAATTCAAAACCACTATCTGATGCATATATCCGAGGACCGAGGACACCCTGCCTACATAGGTATTAGGTATCTTCAAAGGCGTCATTCGCTGAATGTGCTGAGGCGGAGGGGGCGCCTCTGGTCTCACAGAGGGTGCCTCTGGAACTATTTGGGAAGGCGCCCTCGGAGATCTATCGTAGGGCGCTTTTTGGAAATATTTGGGAGGGAGCCTTTAGAGGTGTATCGGAGGTGCCTTTGAAGGCGTGTGGGAGGGCGAGTTTTTAAAGTTGTATCGGAGGTTACCTTTGGAGCTGTGTGATGACGCCTTCAGAGGTGCATCGGAGTGCGCCATTGGAGGTATGTGGTATGTGGGAGGGCGCCTTCGGAAATTTATCAGAGCCTACCCCCGCTCAACAACATATTACGCTGACGGCGCCCTCATGTGTGGGCTTGGCGCCCTTTGAGGGCTTGGACCCCCCCCCCCCTTGGCGGATTTCTAAATATGCCACTGAATACTAGCCGGGTGAAAAATATAATTTCTACAGAATAACACATTGTTGTGAAACATAATTGTCATTCGTGGTTAATGTCAAACACGATTCTTATACAAGATCGTTAAACACAATTGTTATTGTTATCGGGGAAAAGCGTTCGATTTGAGAGAAGAAGAAATATCAATGAGCGCAACCACAAAGAAAACATGCCAACTCTATTCATGCTCCTTTTAAGGCTAAATTTAACTTCGCCTTGCTGTCAACGAGCGCAGATATAAAAGCCTGGCTCTTCGGCGAAGCCTGTTCCAGCCTCGGGATGTATGATGCGCAAAACACCGTAAGCTTGTGTCATGCGATACTTTGGGAGCTAAATCTCACCAGCCCAGGTCACCCTAGTCTCCCAACCGTCTTCTCAGTCTGGTTCCTTTAAATCACAAACATATCTGTTTTGAATGCGCCTTTTTAAATCAATCACTGACCTCAACCCGGCATTGACTGGGGTCTAATTTAAACACCATTGACTGGGGGCGTTAAGTGGCTCTTGGTCATCTTCCGAACCAATAATCGCACTCGCAGCGAGACGCGCAAGGCGGCATTCAAAAGCCCTCAGTAAGACAAATATTAGGCATGCTCGAAAATTTCCAATCGATGTAAAATGTCAGCTAGGATGACACTTATTTTGCGAAGTTTTGAATTTGTATTGGGACGCCCGCGCAAAATGTGATGCTACTAACAGAAATATGACCTGTTAAATTATTTGGGAAAATATTAATATTTAGAGTTCGCGCAACGGCTTCAAAGATTACACGGTCCCACCATTAGCCCATAGACTGTGTGGCGTATAACGCCCTCCTGAGGTATTTTCGTAATAACTCAACAACCAATAGCTCTATCAACGTAAAATGTCAGGTACCCTCTTCTTCATCGATTCAACGTCTTTTGTGAAACAATGAAGCAATTTTGCTTTAAAAATCCAGTTAAAGCGAATGTAGTGATTGCTGTGGTCATTTTCCCCAAGAAATTGATTTTTTATATTTTTGTAAATAAAAAAACTCACATTAAACAAAAATCGGAGACAGCCATATTGTATCCATTGCTTTTTGTTCTTTTGACATTTTTGAATTTATTTTTCCTCAAAATACGACATCTTTCTGTCTGTTAACGTTTAGCTGATTTTGATGTAAAGCTCGTGCTGAGTCGTGAGTAGTGACGTCACTAACTTTGACATAACTCAATTTTTGTTCATTGAAATAGCTTTATTGTTTCACAAAGGGCGTTAAGTCGATGAAGAAGAAGATATCCAAGTTTCCACGTTGATAGTGCTATCAGTTGTTAAGTTATTACGAAAATTAATCAGGGGGCTTTAAATGCCACACAGTCAATGGCGGGCTAGTGGAGGGACCGTCTAATCTTTGAAGCCATTGTGCGACCTCGAAGTATTAATATTTTTGCAAAATAATTTTAGAGGTGATGTTATTTGTTAGTAGTATTACATTTTGCGGGAGCGTTCCAATACAAGTTCCAAAATTATCAAAATATGTGTCACCCTAATGTCAGGTCACGGTCAGGTCAAAGGTCAAAATCGAGGTATTTTAGTTTATTGATCATTCTTTCCATCCAAAGCCTTTGATTGCAACCAGTATCACCAAAAGTGCTCTCAAAGGTATGCTAGACATCCCGCATGAGCTTAAGTGAAATTGTTGGCAAAGATCAAGGTCAAAGTCAGGTCTAGAGTTCAACATGGCTGCACTTTTCCTTGGCCAAGCCGCCCACAGCCATGGCATCACAGCCACAGCCACTCCCAATGTCAAGCGGCTGGCCGTTGGCCAGCCGTGGAGGATTTTGCGAATCATATTATAAGCTTACTTTCAGTCTACTGTGTGGCAAAATGCAAGGTTTCTTTTAACATGATTCGGTTTGGTAAGATTGATGCAAAAAACGATTTCACGTAGACTATGCAGCCACAGCCATAGCCACAGCCATGATCTGGAGCTTTCCAGTCCGGCCCACCCCATTAGCCATGGGGGTCGGCCAGCCATGGGGATAGCCGCCCCATGTAGAACTCTAGTCAGGTCACAAAAGTTCACTATACTCAAAATATATCTGAAAGTCATGCTACACAAGTATCATGTATCAATGCACGCGTATAATTTGATAGTGATACTCATTTTACCCCTTGACTTCATTTGCTTGAAGTTATTGTCAAGCTAAGGTCAAAGTAAGGACACAAAATTGCAAAGTTTGAAATTGATGATGATGATGATGATTGAGGCTTTAGGGCGCCGAATTTGAAATTGATCGATGTAAATCAAAGAGGCATGTTTTGGACCAGTGTTGTCTAATAAATACAGCGCTGTTCATTTATTTGTCTGTATCTTGTCAAAAAGCAAAAGAAGTATGATGATATGAGTAACCAGTACATTAGCCGTTTTCACGATGGCTTATTTTGCGCTAAATGTTTTAAAACATTTTAAAATGTTTTAAAATGTTTTAGTATGAAAGTTTTAGTATACGCATCCATCCTTAAAGTACATAACTTTGCAACGATTTTTGTCTTGAATGTCTCTTATAATTTTTTGTAAATGTTGGTAAGAATATAGTATGTTACAAAATTTGCGGTTTGATGGTAATTAGCAAGATAAATTATGCATAGGTTAATTGTGATGCCAGATCTTCACCTACTGAACTTTTCAGAAACTCCGACATTTTAATATCGGGCACCGCTATTGGTCGCCTCACAAAACCGACCTCCCCTTGATTTATATGGACTCGCCGGGCAGCAATCTTTCTAGCGCATTATTGCGCCATGCGAGGCAGACCTGTGATCCATGACTGCCAGATTGAGTATACTAGGTTATGGCGGTATGCTTCACTGAACGATGGCTCTTGACGCATTATATTCTTAGAAACGGACCAATTTGTATTCATAATCTTGTGATGAGCTTATTTTCATGTTTTCCATAACTCTTGAATAATGATCAATATTCGCCATAAAATCAGTAATTTATTTTTTCTTGGAATATATCGTATACTTAAAACTTTCATTACTAAAACTTTTTAAAACATTTTAAAATGTTTTAAAACATTTCGCACAAATAAGCCATCGTGTGAAAACGGCTATTATATGCCATCACTCAGTCAACAATAATTGTATCATCTTAAAAATTTGGTTATTATAGTTCTTCGGTATTGTCTTTGACATGATTCCTGTTGGTAATATCTTTCAAAATTTTAGTTTTGTAGTCATTTTTCCAGAAATATTTGTTTACAATTTAAGGGTAAAAAACGAGACTGCACGGATTTAGCCTTGTCATTGTGCTATATATATATTATAATATATATATATATATATATATATATATATATATATATATATAATATATATAAACAGTTTCTGTATTGCATTTTGTTAACATATTGGTCTTATGTACGGTCTGTTTGAGTTTAGCTGTTTTTGTGTCAAACTCGGGTTAGATGACGTCACTAAATTCGTTATATCTAGAAAGAATATCAACAAAACTGCTTCTTTTTGGCACATAAAACGTCACATTGATGTATAAGAGGGTATCTGCAGTTTCACGTTGATAGTGCTAATCGTTTATGACTTTTACCGAAATTATTCAGGGACGTTAAACACACACACCACACACGCGCACACGCGCGCACGCACACGCACACGCATACGCGCGCACGCACCACGCACACGCACAGCATACGCGCGCACGCACACGCACACGCACAGCACACGACACGCACACGGCACACGCACGCACATGCACACGACACAAACACGCACACGCACACTCACCTACACTACAACCTACACCTACACCTTACACCTACACTACACTACACCTACACTACACCTTACACCTACACCTAACCTACACTACACACACACACACACACACACACACACACACCTACACACACCACACACATACACACACACACACACACACCAGTCAATGCGTGTTAGACACCCACCGGGGGCTTCCTGAAGTTGTCTTCCACTGAAAGGCATTTCCTGAATTATCCCTACTTAACAATTGTTTTAATTATTATTGAAGGAAAATGATCATACCATGTCAGATGTTATATTTTTGTAAAAAAGGCCAGAAATATATTTCAAACAAGCTCGGCGTTACGCCTTATCAATTTAGCTGTTTTTTGTGTCAAACTCGGGGTTGTAGTGACGTCACTAATTCGTTTATATTAGAAAGAATATCAACAAAACTGCTTTCTTTTTTGGCACATTAAAAAAAGTCACACTTGATGTATAAGAGGGTATCTGCAGTTTCACGTATAGTGCTAATCGTTTATGACTCTTTACCGAAAATTATTCAGGGACGTATAACACACACAACACACACACACACACACACACGGCTATCAACTTGATAATGGCGATTGCATTAATTCAACTTTGATATGGCCGTAACGCCGAAAGCTTGTTTGAATATATTTTCTGGCTTTACAAAAATATAACATCTGACATGTTATGATCATTTTTCCTTCAATAATATTAACTCTAACAATGTCATCCATCCTCGCCCACATTAAAACAATTGTTTTCATTCATTAGTTCACAACGCTTCAATAAATGGCTTTAGCCCCACTAACATGGTCGCATCGCATTTGCATCCACTTCCTAAAGCTTATGACTTATCACCGTAGTGGGAAAGGCCGGGCTTTTCTCACGAGACTGTAGAACAATGAAGGCTCAGAAAACAACAACAGCCAAATACATCACGCAAACGATGAAAGCGAAAGCCGAACAGCGTCACATATTCCAGGCTGTGAAGCTGTGAAGTGTAGGAGCTGACTTGGTGACTTGATGTGCTTCCTTGCCTTACCTTTAATTTATTCGTAATGCCAAAACAAGGTACGAAAAATTCGTTCACCCTGGCTCGGGACACGATGATGCCTGCTCACGATCTCAATAAGCTTCAAATCACCGTACAGTCCACCACCATTCTTCCCATCTTTCGGGACAACACCATGAGTGAAGAAACAAATAACCTCCATAATGAGCATTTACATGCGCGTGTTTGTCCACTTGCCGTTTAGTAGCTAGAACATCCATGCAACAAGATCTCGCTTCCACCGGTATTCATGACAACGACACTACACACAGCCAGAACCACAATGACATGTACCGATCCCATCGGTATTCCACATGCAGCGACCGTCCCCGCAGCTCGGCAGCTCTGCGGCCGCTCACCCGGCCGCAAACCAGATTACGATGGGACAAGTCATTCGATTCCGGCTGCCGTGACCCCACTTGTTGCCGCCGCACCGCCGCCGCCGCCGACAGGGCTGGCCATCGGCGCGGGATGCGATGCCGGCAGGCTGGGCGGCCGCGGTCCCGGCACGCGCCCTCCAGCCGGATTAGACGCACACTCCATCACCTCGTGGGCACTATCTGCCCCCCGCGCACGCCTCAGGCGACGCCCGAGGCGATCGGTGGTCTACAGGCGGCGGCCGGCACGCGGGTCGCCCCAGAGATGCCTGTGTCCTGCTGTTCAGTCCCAGATGCGTCGTGCTGCTGGTTCTGATCAGAGGCGGACGCAGGAATAGATAGAGGGGAGGCAGGAGAGATAGAAGAGCGGTGTCAATGACACGTGGCTGCGGAGGAGATAAAGGGAGGATTGAGTGCTTGCGGGACGATATGGCGGAATCGACTGTTTTCCGTTAGGACGTCAGACGTATCAGAAGTCAGAACACACGTTTTGTTGTGTTCCAAGATGAAAGGAATATGCCCATGAGGTACTTACACACATTGGGATTTTGTTTTAAAAATCGTCCCGTGCATAAGGTCAATGAACAGTTGAAATCAGCAGCCAGTTTAATCCATACTCTGCATTAAAGGAAACTGCTAACATTTCGTTTTTAATAATTAGTTTTTCCTCTGAAAGACTGAATGGCATGATTAAATATAAAATCAGATTGCTAAGAGGCACGAAATATCATTGTGACGTCATCTGCACACATGTGGCGTATAATTTAGCTAAGAAAATTGCAAAAAAGTGTGCTATAGAACGATTTTAGCAATAATCACGATATATATATATCAAAGTTAATTCATGCAATCAACAGAATATAGTACTGGAACAGAACGTTCTTGTTCAGCGCTATATATTTAATGTTTATACTACTAGTATTCCCGAAAAATTTGTAATCGGTGCATGATGCATCATAATCATAGTCAAATCAGCCCAATTCAGCTTGATGGAAATATTGATGCTTACTCGCTTTGGCTTCTTAGATTCTGGTGAGCATTTCTGTACAATTTCCAGTATATATGTGAGCCAATTTTAATTAATTAAGCAGACAGGGGCTTCTATGAAGATGTGAAAGCTTCTCAAGACAATTGCCTAGTATTGTCTAGTATGGAGTACAGCTTAGCTATCACAAATTAAAAAGACGAACTGTTCCCTTTAAAGTACGTAGTTATGAATAATGGAACAATTAATTGATTTTCAGCAAATATAAAAAATACAAATACCAATACCACAAGCAGAATTATTTAATTTATTTAGTCGTGCCAGCACATCCACTGTCTCGCACATTGTACTCCATGTGACACTCAGTACCAGTGAATGTACTCCATGTGACATTCAGTACCAGTGAATGTACTCCATGTGACACTCAGTATCAGTGACTATATGACGTGCCCATCGAGATGTTGCGTGAGGTGATCGGAAAAAGGCCATTTGGAGGAGTGGGGATTTTTTTAATAAATTTAGTCCGAATGTTTTGATGGGATTGATTCCCGAGATCAGGACCGACGCTAAGCTAAGCTTGTTGCGCAGGCCCTGACCCCACCATCCGATCACGCAATTCCAGTCACCGGCAGAATTTAAAGACGAAAGTTTAACGTCCCCTAACGGACTGAGGACGGTCCGACCGCCCTCTGGGTTCATCTGACCTGTAACGCGCCGCTGCCACCAGCCGCAGGTCATCCCCGCCAGGAGCAAACAGCGGGCGCCGAAGCGGCTCGAACCCATCTTGCCAGGGTGGGTCAGATGCACAGGAGCGGAGAGTCCAGCGCTCTCCTGACTGAGCAGCACGGGCGGACTAAAATAAAGATATCAGAATATAAGGATCAGGATGTTAAGTGTGGTGCGTCAGCCATTTTGGGTGCCGCACACAGCGAAATGCACTAGGGAGGAAAGGATAAAAGTGAGGAGTAAAACGTATTTTGCTTATGTGAATATATTTTATTCAGAAAACGATGTCAGCTCACTTTCGAACTTCGCAATACAAGCGATACTTGTGCATGTATTATAAATAGCCCTTGCATACATAATTTATCATACTTAAACCTATTCCCCGCGGCGGCCAGATTCTGCCCCCCCCCCCCCGAAGCTTTTTTCGATTGCCGCTTATAAGCCGTTAAGCCTTGAAATAAGCCATTGCCGTTGTCTTGGAAACTTTGTAACTTTGCTTACAATTGAATAACGCGTGTTGTGTCAGACTTTGGTGAAAAACAAATAGTTTCAGCAGAGGCCAGGCTCATGTTTTGGGGAGGGTGTTACGAATGCAGTTGTGCGGAGCATACTTTCCTCGAAGTTTGCGGTGCAATATAAACGTCAGAAGTGTTTTCACTGTAATATAGATTATAAATACTTGGATTGTACAGATTGTGTGGCCGAGTGCACTCAGGTACATAAAATAGAAGGCGATAACCTCTGTCAAATTAGGTCCAACTTCAGATTAGTAAGAAGATAAAAGGCTTCACGCACATGGTGCCCCACGATGTTTTCCTGAATCCTCCTATGCGCAATATATTACATTTAGCCAATTACAGCAAGTAATGCCCACATGGGACGTTCAAATCGTCTCAAACAATCACGAACAGCACACATTTGTTATCAAAACATATTAATTTTACATCACCTGAATACGCCTATTACTTCAATTCTGGTACTTGTCCTTTCGATATATATATATAAAGAGATATTAAAATAAGCCTAATACTCATTGATGATGCTTATACTCATTGATGCTTATGCTCATTTAAAATGATCTTTGGGAAATGATCTCCCCATAATAATGATATTATTTATATATATATTATTTGAATATATATATATATATATATATATATAAATTACAGACCAATATATTTGGAGCTCAGAAAAGCCTTGGGCATGACAATCGGACGAACCACATGGCCGCCCATCTTGCTCTTATCTCCAGTCGTCTGGCACGCAATGATCTTTAAAAACACCAACAATCTTCGCATTTGTTGCCACTTGCCCCTCATTTAAAAAAAAAAAATGTTTGGGTCCAAAAATATTTTCATGACAAAACGAATAGTGTTCGTCCCATCGAAATAGGCACAGTAGTTCTCGAGATCTCTGGGGAGGGGTCAGAGTTTGTCCCCACAGGAAAGCGTGACTTTTGCCGCCCGCAGTGAATAGGGCTAAGTTTTAATTCAAATTATGATTAACCTATAAATTTCTTAAGCGTTACTGCTCGCATATACTTTCTTTATAATTATGGTTACATTTTCACCATTAGTATCAATACAAGTAAATAATGATCACTTATAAAACCACCTCTTTCATCTTGCCCTCTCTTGCTCTTATCTCCAGTCGTCTGGCTCACATCGCCCCTTTTCTAACCCTCTCCCTAACCCTCTCCCTAACCCTCTCCCTACCCTCTCCCTAACCCTCTCCCTAACCCTCTCCCTAACCCTCTCCCTAACCCTCTCCCTAACCCTCTCCCTAGCCCTCTCCCTAACCCTCTCCTCGCTCTCTCCCCGCTATTTGGTGGAGTAGCTCCCGGTAATGCTGGCCCGACACTTGACACTGCCGGCTGATGGCTCGTCCAGCTCGCGTCTGGGAACTGCCCAACTGACGAGCGACACTTGAGACGAACCCTGGGAACGCTCCGGTGCCACCACGGCGCCGCGCCGCCTCGATATCTCGTCCGAAACCAATTGTAGAGTTTTCGAGACACAGACGAGAGCGCCATGTGGCCGAAGTGGTCGGTCGGCTTGGGTTCCCGGGAATCAAAAGAGAAAATACAAGAGACGCATCGCACTGGTGGAACGTGTTGAGCAGTAATGTAGTGACAACACCATGTGTGGTTATATTATATATCGCCAGTGCGATATGAAGTATGTATGTGACTACTGGCTACTTTAGAGGAATGATGTGCAAGTAAAGGAAATAGATCACATAATATTTCCATTGGAGCCTAGCAGTGAGCATCTTAAAGAGATAGTGCCACCTCGCAGGCCAATATAGAGTTTTTGTTGTGTATCTAGATTAAACGTGTCTAATTTTACCTGCAAAGTCTGGTTGCCAAAACTCCCCCCATTAGATCAAAAAATACATTTGCACCTTCAGTGATCGGCAAGCATTCGTGAAATTGTTGTCGCCTCCTCACTATTTGGAATCACTTCTTTGCGGACTACAACCACTTCGCTTCTTTGCGGCATACACAATACACATACACAAACAGATCTCTGATTGTATTTTTACATCACTTTTACCAGCAGCAATGCATTGAGCCAGAGCAGCTATTTCGCCTCTCCTGCCAATAGCCCCGCCCCTACCCCCACCCCCTGGGGTGGACGTTAGGGGGCGGAGGCCAGTCGTCCCATCACAGCCGTATTTACCGTCCCCGATGGCCCGTACAGATTGGGCTTTAATCAAACAATGCCAAATGACTTTGTAGATAAGAGTAACTTCCAGCTGGCATCCGCACACAAGATAGAGGCGCGGCCGGCTGTCGGCCGTGTGCCATATTGGCCGCAGCCTGCCTGCGGCGATAATGGCACAGACTGCACGTGCACATGGTGCGGCACCGTGCACGGGCGTGTCACCTCCACCCCCTCCCCCTCCCCCACCACCTCTTCCCCCTACCCACCCCGGCAGCGCAGGGTGTATCCAGAGGGGTGCGGTACGTGTGTAGTGCGTGGCAGAACACACACGAGGCAGATAAGTATACACCTCTGGGGCGTATACATATCTGCAGGGTGTGGAAACTGGCTTCAGGGTATGCGGTTGGGGAACTTTGATTGCAACATTTTGCGGATATTGTGCTGCAATATGAAAAGCCCTCTGCTTCCTGTGTATCATAACATGATGAGTGATACCTAGCTGGCCAGAGAATAAACGCTGGCTGTGGACAACATGTATGCTGTTTGTTAAAGCTACTTGTGAAGTGCTTGGATAACAACGTTCTGACAATGCACAAGAACTAGCGTACTGAAAAATGACCCTTCTTATTCGTCAAAAACATAAAGGTTCTTTAAGCCAAACATTGTGGCATGGCGAATGAAAGCTTTATCAGCACCATGGCTTTAAACCACTAAAACAAAGCTAGCTACCAAATTTGCCGAAGCTGGCTACCAAAGTCGCCCGATCCTTGGGCCAACCAGTCCAGATCGGCAAGGTTCAAGCAATTTTAACCGCTAATGAGCAGTCGCCATCAGTCGCTTCGTACCATTAACAACATCATGTAGTGCTGAATCCTCTCAAATATGAGGAACAGCACGGTGTGTTAAATATGTCTTTTTGATGCAAAAACCCCGATTATCGTAAGAATGAAACACTAGATGGCGCTCCTGGGCAGTCAGGGGCGACGGGAGGAATTAAGTTATAGAGTTGTGACCTATAACAAATAGAGCCTAATTGCATTTAAATATAATAGTATTTCCTCTCATTAGTAGCTGAATGTAACATACATGACAATCAGCATGAATAAAACAGCATGGCTAACGTATTGTGTTAACAAGACAAGACGATCTTGAACGATTGCCTTCTAACTATAAGTTTAACTAAAAATATCCTGGATTGCATATAATCATTATGCATTTGCTCTGTCTATCGAGACCGTGCGCAGTGATTTAACCAAAACAGCATGCAAAATATGGTTATGTGCTGTCGAAATGCTCCGGTACCGTCATGTCATGGGGTCTGTCAAGTCTATCATATATCCTCCACACACATCGTCTGATCACGCAGAGCCTCTCACATAATTTGCAGACCAATTCGATTTCATGCTGCTACGACTTCATCAGCACTATCCAATATTCAGCTTTCGTCAAACATGACAAGCTTCTCGCCATAAAAGAATCGAATCACAAAACAATCTTCAAACGAACCTCATTTTACGACAAGCTCTTCGAATGGATCGGCCCATACGCCAATAAAAGTCATCACGAAAGTCGATTTCCCTCCCGAACACGCCACCGCTAGACCATCGCCGCCACCTCTGCCACCACCGCCGCCGCCGCCACCGCCGCCGCCACCGCTGCCGCCGCCGCCGCCGCCACCGCTGTCACCGCCTCCTTCGCCTCCACCGCCGCCGCCGCCGCCGCCGCCGCCGCCGCCGCCGCCACCGCCACCGCCACCGCCACCGCCACCGCCACCGCCACCGCCACCGCCACCGCTACCGCCACCGCCACCGCCACCGCAACCGCAACCGCAACCGCAACCGCCACCGCCACCGCCACCACCGCCTCCTTCGCCTCCACCGCCGCCGCCGCCGCTACCGCCGCCGCCACCGCTGTCACCGCCGCCTTCACCGCTTCTCCGCCGCCTTCACCGCTTCTCCGCCGCCCTGAACACCGTGTGACGCCGCCACAGTCACACAGGCGACCCGTCGCGTCGCGCGACACCCGCCGCCGGTGACAAACGATCTCAGTCAGACGAACGTGTCGCCCTCGTAATTGTCGTACATGACTAATGACATCATCGTGGGCTGGTCGGTGCCGACACATCGCGCCGCGCGAACGTGACGTCTGCCACTGCAGTCTATTAGTATTGGACCGCCAGTCGGCAGAAAATATCCAGCCCGTTCTCGGCGCTGATATGTGAAAGCTAAGCATTGGAAGAAGTTTAATATTTAGTGTCTGTCAATGAATAGCTCGTAGGGGTTCATAGAGAGGGGATACCCATATATTGTCTGAAGTTTTTCTGAGAATGGTGGGCTACTGCCTCCTCCCGAGACGGATACTCCAGTGGTGTCCTCTTAATCAGCATCGTTTCATTTGATAATCCAGAGCCATTACCCGGTAAAATTGATCTTGTCACATGTCTGCCAGGACCAGACGCCACACAGATCCGTCCATTTCTGTGGTCGCCGATGTTGTGGATCAACAAACACAGCCACGGTCGATGAGTTTGGAAGGCAACAGAAGCTAGAAGCGGCAGTCACAATCCAGAGCTCAAAAGGCGACGAAAATCGACATCTTCCTGCACAGTTGCAAAAACTTATGAAATTATACTACGGAAAAAGAACAAAGAGAATTTATTAATCTACTGAATGACTTCAAAGCCCTTGGAGATCTTCCGTAGATAATCAACACTGTTATTTTTGCGAGGAAAATGCAAAAGACCCGCGTTTGTCTAGCCATTTCTGGTCGACTTTCCACGCCGGTCCGAATCGCCGCCGTAGCGCTCGACTACGCACCACTGGTCCGAGTCTGCACCACTAATGAAGAGCGGACTGGCGCCCTGGGTGCCGACCGCCGACCCCCAACCCTTATTAAAATCCGCGCCCAATCAATATGGCGTGGCATTTGACGAATAATTGCCTTTGTGGCCGGGTGATGAGCGGCGGAAGCCTGTCGGCGCCGTACAACACTTTGGGGAAATGTTCGAGGTCGCGGCGGTCGATGTTCGAGACGGGAGTCCTTTGTCCGGACACGCGGACAGATCGGAGCGGACACGCCAGACTGACAGGCAATCTGCAACTCGCCGGGACAGCGGTGCGTAGACGCAGAGATGGGCGGGCAGACGGACAGGGTGGGTGGGGAGACGGATATGGGGAGGGGTGGGGAGACGGACAGGGGGACAGAGAGAAAGTCTAGGAGATGTGGAGGGACCTTGACATAATACGAAAATACAGTTAAAAATTGTTAAAAACTTTAATACTGAAAAACAAATAGAGGATTTCAAACCGAGGACACCAATCTTACATACATTAACAATTGGAGGTGAAGTAATACACAATCATGCACATTACTGCATACAATTTCACTTACAGAGTATTTTGCTCAAAATACCTCCTCTTCTATGACCTATCCTCCCGTATATACCTAATAAACACTATACGCTAAGCTTAGGAGATATTTTGATCCCAGATTTTGACTAACGCAATATAGCTCAATAAAAAGCGGGCAATTACTCCACTTGGGGTAATCAAGCCTTTGGGCAGGGGTTCTACAGATTGAGCCGTTTGATGACAGCGCACACTTTATAAAGAGTTATCACAGACTCCGTTTCAATCTCATCACATCGCAAAGAGCATGAAAACCAACAATTGTGAATAACGTTCAGCTTTGTGTTACGGTTTACGTGTTGTTATATGCTGGAAAGATAGAACCACTGCTATGATCCAAGAGTCACCGCGCTCATGTTTGTTAATATTCCTGTCCCTAGATGGCACTAGTGGTAAACGCCTGAAAGAATGCTGCACCGCACAGCTTGAATCCGATAACTGTGGCCGGTGCATCCGGGCAGGGGGTAACGAGTTACTCTGGTCCCCAAAAGGATAAAAGATGACCTTGCAGTTAATAAACACCTCAGTATACGAAAGACATGGTGAGGGTCAAGTAATATGCGATACACAGCAAGAGGGACTTCCTGGTTCGTCTACCACAACTGCTAAACTCCCTCACAAGTAGCATCCCTCAGACTGATTTATTTCTTCCGTCGCGCTATCTTCGTTAAGAAATCTTAAAGTTTACTGACGATCAGGGCACTTACTAAGGCTAGGGGCTGCTGATGCGAGCCACGTCTGTCTACATACTGGGGGGGGGGCATTATAATTTTGGCCTGCCACCTCTCGGCGATATCGGCCCTTGTTGTGGGACAGAAGCACTTCTCTCATTATCACATACAGAGAGCACATGCCAAGACATGCCAGCATACGCGAGCGCTGTGCGGGGGATGATTCGTAATACACATCTCGGCCCGCTCGGACGTCTTTATATTGCTCTCCGACATTGTAGAATAAAACTTGCTGTTAGCCGCTGGGTTGGGTTGTTGTTTGTTATTCTTCTTTCTTGTGAGCTTTTAGTTTTTGTAGTTTAATTTATACTGTGATATGGCTTTACTTATATCTTTTTTACTTTTTGGTCTTTTGCCTCCACCAGCGCATCAGTGAATTCTATGTTTACTTTTACCAGCGCTTTGAACGGCTTCTTTATGCTTGTAATGACTGCTTTATGCTGCTGTTTTTACTGTATACTTACTACCACTGTACATGTGTTGCGTCTATTTTGTACTGCGGGCTTGTGCTGCGTATATGGACTCGCGTTATTTGTGAATGTTAATATTCGAACTTAGATTAGTATAGTTGAGTGTGACTGCAGCCGTAACTGGGCTCTTGGCCTGTGGTTGTTTTGATCCAATACAATACAATACAATACAATACTGCATATATATAATAGAGCAGGAAGACTAGGAATTGGTACCCATATGTTGGCTCTGTGACTGGCAAAGCTCGAGGTTGAATTTGTTGCTAAGCAGGTGCGGCGGTATTGCATCGGACAAATTACTGCCATATGTTTTACTTCACCAAGCTCGGAATGTGTGACTTCAATTATAATTCCGACGCCTTTTCGTTTTGACATTTAAATAATGAACGCAACTTTGCCTAACACAACGACTCCAATGCAAATAGCTATATTTACCAATATAAATATATATATATTAAATAATATAATAAATAGATGTTTAATATTAAAACGTAATGTTATTAAATAAATATTAAGTAATATTAAATAGTGTGCAGAAACATCCAACCACCGTGTCCTTTTCTCTAAACCACGCTTGAAGTAACATCACCCAGCTAAAGCTCTCCGTCAACTTAAGGATCTTCCGTAAGCTTTCTAAAGCTGACCGACTGTTTTCGGTTGGTGTAGGGCAGCTGACTTTGATTTGTGACGGGGCTGGCTGGCCTCCACTTCCCGTCTCATCGTATCGCAGCTAACCGCACTCGGGACTCTCGTAAAGGCCCGCAGCGACCGCTCCGCCTGCCGGCTCGCCGACTGCGGGACATAACCCCGGAAATTGGTTATCATCACGGGTATCGTTTGTCGTTTTTACAACATGCAGCAGCCGCGGAAAAGGGAGGCTAGATATGCGCATAATGATGGCGAGGGCCAACGTATTTGTCTTCGGAGCCACTTCTGGCTTCCTTTGATACGGTCGCAAAGGGGTAAGAAAGACAGAAGTTAGATAAAGTGAATAAAAGATGAATTTTGCAAGCGTATGCCTGTATTCTAACAGCATGAAATGATTTGCTTTAATTGTAATTTTCTAAACACTGGCCAGTGGCCAACGAGCAGTTACTTTCATATGCATGCATTGAATTGTAAGATCAGCAGCTTGTTAGATAAATTATTTATTTGGTAAAACAGAGACAAATGGATATCAGTTCCCACCTCCCGGCATTGCAAGCGGGGTGGTATCTGAATTGTTATTTTATAGTGTTTAAATAGCCGTTGGCTTTTGCTTTAACAGAGTGATCGATAAAAAGTTTTGCGACTTTAAATGCAGTGAATATTATGGACACCACAGCAACAACAGTAACGACAAACAATTGCGTGGAGTCCTTGAGTTTTGGATTGTACCCTTTCCAGCTTAAATAAAAAATACACATGCTTTTATAGCATTTAAACGTGACCTCTGAAAGCCAATGGATGTTTCGTCATCAATAGATTATAGTATAATGCAATATATTAATTCAAAGCATCATCAAGACATTGAACGAAAACGTTTGACAATAGTTGTTGTGTTCTTTGTCAAAGTCTCTCGAGCGCCTGAAAGGATCTGTTTCAAAACTTCAGTTTAAAGATTCCTGCAAAGTTTGAGATCAACATAATGAATGTCTTACTAGTGACAGATCCTGAAAGCGCCTTTGCTGACTGCACGCTAAAGATAAACCTCGGAAGGATACCGTGATTTAATTTTATTCCGATCACGCCACAAAAAGAAACGGGTTACTTTACAAGTATGTCAGACACCGTAAGGGAGAAGCCCCATTTTTGGCTGTCGTGAACTTACAAAGCATATATTCTTTGAAGTAAATCAGGTTAGGAAGCAGCACATGGATACCAAATTTATCATTGAACGATAACCGAAGCAAAGTAAGCAAAATACATATCAACCAGAAACTACCGATTATTGTGATTACATTTTGCCTAACACTGCACCAACTATATCTCCACTTTCAGCACCTGCAGAACAAACCAATCACCTGCGTCACGATACGTGCGTGTGCGGCGCGTCTGCCCCACACCCCACCTGACCTCTAAAACCTGCGGTGAGCCGGGCAGCGCCCGAGGCGACAGCTGGGCAGCTGTGCACGGGCACTAATTGCTCCGACCGTGCCGAGCCCGACAATGAGGCAACGGCCACTTTCATTTCCGGTCGGCGAGAGGAGAGGCGAAGAAAACCGGCCTGCCGGAGCCGACCAAGGCGGTGGGCCACCGTTGGCTCGCCGCCACTTGGCATGGTGTGACACCTCCCGCGAGAGAGAGAAGAGAGAGAGGATTTAATTTGTTCAGTCGGCCGGCAGGGAAGCCGAGATGACGGAGCCCAGACTGGGTTCGGCGGCAGGGCGGAAGGAGGCGCCGGCCACCCGTGATTGGAGTCGAGACCAGTGTGACCCATGGTGGTGGCGGGATAGTTAGGGGAGGGGTCAGCAGTGGACAGCATGATTGGCTCCGAAGACCGCTGCTTTGGCAGTGTACTAACTTCGCGTCGACTGAGAACTATGGCTGAGTGCTGTCATATCAATGTCAAAACTTCGAGTGTCTGTCCACGCATTGTCCTCGTTTTGTATGCTCCCAAGTCTAAAACGTTTCATCCAGTAGCTTCCCGGAATGCCTCTATAAGAACATCAGAGAATCAACTCCTCGGCCGTGGTCAGCAGCGAGCCGTGACGTCGCGTCAGACGTCATCCTGCAGATTGCACAGCGCCATAAACCGGGCACGTGCCGTGTTTGGACGAGCTGAGGAGACGGTAGAGGTCACCACTAGCGGTGGAGAGGACAGCCACCGAGCGGCGAGTACAGGCCCACCGCGCTGCGACGCCTGCCTGACGGTATGACAGACCAAACATGTCAGATAAGTGGTCGGAACATAACCACAGTCTGAGGGGAAATGTCCAGATGTTGTGTGTTGCTGTTAGTAAGTATATCGTCCTCATGTAGGCCTCAGTTAAGTAGTGGACCGGCTATCATGTTATATCCGAAGTTTAGCCATACAAACCAGGGGTGTATGAATTTCTTGCGTCAGCATTCCGCCTCCCCCCCTGGACGCGTAGGTAAGCGCGAAGGAGAATCGGAGGATAAAAGGAAGGAGGAACTCATCGACGTCACGTGTCACATGTCCCGGTGGCCAGGGCTTAAATACTCGTTTTAAGCTTACTTCAAAGTTAAACAGGGTACATACCTGACAGGTCTTAGTACATGCCCGTTAGGTTGAAAACACCATTATGTTGATTTGCACGTCTTCCTATTAGCAATCAGGCTGAGTGACAACAATACTTGCAAAACCAACGTGATAGAAGTATTACGATATTCGCCACAAGTTTTAATTCGACCTAGAATCTTTAAACTTTGTGATTTTTCCGAACATTTCATTGCCCATCAAATGGTGTGTGTTTTTTATTAAAGGGAATGTTTCACTTCTCTGAAAGTAGTCCAATGTACGCGGCTTGTGGTGCAAAATATGAAGTAATTGCTGCCGAACACGATTCTGACATTTGAATATATAACAGTGACAACACTCTACACAGACAATCAGATCTTCATCACGTATATCTACTCGACATGAGCTATATGAAGGAATTTTTTGGACAATCATAAAAAACCTTCACGCCTGGCAATAATGTATGACTAGTGTATTGCTAATGTATAGCAAATGTAAAACAAGTTACTTTTCATCAACATATTGATAAAAAGGGATGACGACATCGGCTTTAAGACGGCCTACCCTAATACACTAGGGCCTTATTTTTTTGAGAAGTCAAACCAAATCAAATTTACTTTCGGATCAGACCTCGTGGGTGTTTTAACTCTAAATACTTAATTTCAATGGAAATCCAACAACTTGGCCATCTCAACTCAAATATTATGTTAATGTGAAACATTCCCTTTAATATCGTATTAGGTGGGGGTCCAGGACTGTTTTAAGGAACGCATGTTCGGCCATTTTGACCCAAAACCTTTGCATAGTTAATGACTCGAGGAGAGTTGTTTGTTGCATTAAATTGTGAGTGGAAAATGTCAAAATAGAATTGAATGGTCTTTCAGATGGCAATCTAAAAATTTCGAAAATATTTTTTTAATGCTTTTTTAACGTATTGTTGTTTGATAATGATATACGTTTTTACTTTCATGAGGTTTAAAAAACGGAATATATGTAAAAGAAGACATGACAATGAATATCTGCTGAAAACTTCAGATCGATATCTAAATATTTGATGACCTGAAGTCAGGTAAAATGCTAACCTTCCAATATAAGTAAATGATGAAAAAAATTACATACTTAAAAAAACACATTATATCAAACCAAGTATTTAAATATCATGGCATCTTAGGCTCTTTCCGATGACCAGAGGCCGTTCTTATAAAAAAAACAAGCCACTGGCTCGATTTTGTTTTAATGGTCTCAGAACTCGGCGCAAGAGATGATAAGCGTCGAAATAGCGCCTCCGATTTGTAGCAGCAAAGCCAAATAATACGTTGTTATTTGACACAATGCCCAAACATAACCAATTTCCAGTCCTGAGCCCATTCTTCAAAAAACAAATATAGCCAGTGGCTGTCGATTTTTTATAAGGAACGGCTCAGGATACAATTTTTAGTCAGTAACCATTGAAAAGGTCAATGCACCAAACACTTTTTTGTCAAACACTGACGATGGACGCGTAAGACTCGCAACTGGTCAAAGACGCTTGTCTTGTCAAGCCGCATCTTTACATATGCAAATTAACCGACTTATGTCACTGACTTTGAACTTGACCTTAACCCGGGACAAAGTTTTCGAATTGACCAAAATTGGTCCAAATTTGAATTTTTCGACCAGCATTGACGAAAAAAATACGAGGGTATCAAAATAGTTACACTATCCGTTTTCCGGATTATTGCACGAAATGTTTTAAGACATTGTAAGATGTTTTAAAATGTTTCGACGATCCATTCCTTAACCATAACTTTTTGTGTGCAATTTTTGGCTAGAAAGGTATCATACGTATACGTATACGTATCATACATATACGTATACGTATCATACGTATACGTATACGTATCATACGTATACGTATACGTATACGTATAAGGTATCATACGTATACGTACGTATCATATTTTTACCTGTAAAGCAGGTAAAAATATGATACGTTGACAAATTGTGGTTTGGTGGTAAATAGCAAGACAAATTATGAAATTATTTAAAATGTTTGGGTATGCAAGTTTGAGTATATTATGCATTACACCTCCGGTATTATATTATGAATAAATGCAATTGTATATTATGAGGCTGATTTAACCCGCGCCCCACTGGGCCTCTGCATTTCCTTCGCCCGACTGGGGGGTGTTTGAACAGCCCATCTTACTCGCTCCATTGGCAGTAGACCAAAACAACAACAACCTTCGACCCGCTAATCAAAAATCATTTGAAACTATTTCATAACTTTTTTTCGCTCAGCGACAAACCCAGGTCCCAGAGGTCATCGAAGTCAAATTTTCCAGTTTTTAGGAACATGCTCCAGAACCCCAAATATTTCGGAACTATGCTCTCTAGAACAAACGTTAAAGAAATCGCTAGCCAATGAAATTTTGCAATCGCATGGATGTCTCAAAAATGACCTCGGTCAATAGCTTTAGGCCTCTAAGGTCATTAAAGTCAAAGCTATTTTGGCAACATGATTTTCGGTGATACTTCTTATCTAACAAAGTAAGCCATACTATTTACGCTAATCGTGTTTGTTGTAAGGCCTTGGATATGTACATTTCTTTATGTGAGAGTCACTTAAAAAAAGACCTCAGGTCAGGTCAAGTGGTGACGCAGTAGAGTATTTTGCATATCATAGATGTGTCCTGACGAGATAAACCACTGGTTTAAGTGCAGTTTCTCTTCTTCATTATGGCAGAGTTATTGACGAAAAGGTGTGGTGACTCGGGATGACCCTCAGATGACCCGTAAGGTCCCTGAGAAAACATGCACTTGGATCATATAATATTCGTATTATAACATCATCTAGAAGAAATGACTGATATGTCGACAAAGAAACATTTTAATATTTCTCCATTGACTATATGGGGATCCAAAATTGACGACCTAAGGTCAGATACAAAAATCGGATTATCATTTTGTAGATACTTATGACTTAATGTAATCCTTAAAGTTTGATATGATCCTTAAGAAAACTGTAGTCATGGCACGGACCGCAAACGATTTTTTGTAGGTAGGGTCCTTGACCTGACTGGTGACCTTCACTGACCTGACACGAAACTTGATTTTTTTTACAAAATGTCCCGAAGAATCAGTGATAGTTATGCCAAATTTGGCGGCGCTACGCGCCGCCGTTTTTTCGCTATCTTGAAAAAACATGAGGGGGGTGTTCAAACACCCCGCAGTGGGGCGCGGGTTAAGCGATATGATCACTGTTTAATAATTATGAAACCATTTATGGTATGCAAGTTTTCGTATATTACACGTTACAGGAAAACAATTTCTGATTTAAGCGATATGATCAATGTTTAATAATTATGAAACTATCTATCGTTCTAATTCAAGTTGTCATTGCAAGTTCATGATGCAAAATAAACCTCTTTTAAAGAAGAAATGTGTCTAGAGTTAATTTGTTCAATTGCATACTACATCTGGCAACGTCATGGCTACGATGGTGGCGGCCATCACGGTGTGAAATACGGTGTTGGCGAACGCGCTGAGTTCGTCACGGAAAGACCGAAGATGTCCAGGCAAGTACGGTACGTGATGTATGTAATATGCATCCCTGGTTTGAGAGATGCCGCCATAGCCCATATTATGGCCGCCGCCATCGTAGCCATGACGTTGCCAGATGTAGTATGAAATTGAACAAATGGACTCTAGACACATTTATTCTTTAAAATAATTTGATTTTGTATCATAAACTTGTAATGAGCTCAATAAATGGTTTCATAATTATTAAACATTGATCATATCTATTATGTATTTATTTATTTCACGTCGTGAGACATATCCGTTAAACATACGGCTGTTACATGCTCGAGTCAATTGTATGCTGGGCTTGGGTAGTGGGACATATCGCCTAAATCAGTAATTGTTTTCCTGTAATGTATAATATACTAAAACGTGCTTACCGAAACATTGTAAAACAATTAAGAATGTTTCTTGCGAACTGCCAGCAAACCGTAATTTGTATACATATTATATTTTTACCAACATATAAAAACAATATGGTGAACGTTCTTAGCCAAGTTCTTAGTTCTTTTTTTATTGAATTACTTTTTACACATGATGTGCGTCTTTCTCAAATTTACGGTATCTGAGTTAACAACAATTATACGTATCCCTGTCTAAATTTTGTTGAAATCAGTTCAGTGGTTTAAGAGAAAATGATGTTTTGATGATGTAATGTTCGTAAAAAAGGAAAAATATTTTTAAAAAAATCATAGAAACTAGAGTTTTGCAGCAAATTACAAACATAAAAAATGCGTAAAATTGAATTTGCTTCAATATAGCGATTTTGCGACCGCCGCCACCGCGGCCGGTGGCAGCGGTCGCATACAAGGTCAGGTGACGTCAGTGAGCGGAGCGGACCGTGTCCAGGTATGTCGAGCACTTAAAACTTTCGCTTCTAAATCCTGCTGGCTGCCTGGAATTGCCTGATGGAACGGTAAAGGTCAGGACCTGCGCAACAAGCTATGCTTAATTGCTTAGAGCGGGACCTGACCTCGGCAATGCTTCCATTCAAATGGTTCGGACTATTTTTTGTTACGTGATTGTGATTCAGTGATTAAGTGAAACTCTGTTTGGTCATTTCATAACATTTGTTCGAATCTACTAAATTGGACTACTCCCTTTAAAGGGAATAGATCACCTTCAATAGTGGTTTTGAGCTGAGATAGCAGATGTGTAGAGCGGATCGAAAAACGGGTTGCTGTTAAAGAACTACCTCGCTGCGCTAAGTAATTTCGTCAAAGGACTAGTGGGCCACTTTTAGAAGAAGAAGAAGTCTCGGGGCGGTTTCGGGACACGAAAGAATGCCACGTGCCCTGAAATTGCCCGAAACTTATTCGTCTAAAAGGGCTAACTAAACTTGTGTCGAAATTACTTTGCGTAGCGAGGTATTTCTTCCATCACAACCCATTTTTCGTTCCGCTCTACAAATATGCTTTCTCATTTTAAAATCCATTAAAGATGACCGTTTCCCTTTAACAGCTATGGGTAAAGGCAATTTCTGCAAAGCTAAAAAAGTTGTCTGTTTTGTTGACCTTGACCCCGTTCATCAAAGGAAGAGGTACAATACATGGTCGCTTGAAAAATAATCGTGATAAAAGTGTTGGTTGCGCTGTGACATGCCGTTGCCAAACTTGCCAACTTTACACTGGCATCAAGGCTACCGAAGGCGGCTCAATAACAATGCCAAGTTTATTGGAGTAGTCGGTCCAATCCACTGCATTTATATGTCAATCAAGAGCAAATAAGGGAAGAAAATATAAGAGCGTTGGCAAATATAGGAAGGTACAGAAATGCATATTTGAAGATATTTTGACAGTTAAATGGATTCCTTTTCCTTTCCGGCGGTAAAAATACAATGCGGCTGTATATCTTTTTTAGTATAGACCGTAACCTCATGAACACAAGTGATCACAACGACTCAATATGATCTACCTACGAGAAGTGTCGTTAACTTACTTACCATTTAAGCATGGGTGGCATTAATTACTTCTTGGCAAGGTCATAGACAACTTTTTGCTTGTTCCTGTTTTTGATCGAATCTGAAACGAAATATAACGTGCGTTTCCACTTGATTCGACCACAGTATTTTTTGATGATGCACAGTATTTTCCATGACACACAGTATACAACAATTCATGCAAATGTTGGCAAGTTCGTGTACTGTTTGTTACGGAATCCTACTAATCAGTAACAGCAACATAATATTAGAAGTTCACTGGACTCCTGGAAATATTCATTGTCATGTGTTTCGTAATGCTACTAATGCTCATATTGAATTAAATGGAAGAAAAAACATGTTTTGTTAGGCATTGATATCAGTACGGAGTCCAATCAAATGACCAAAATTGGTTGCCAAGAGCAAGAACATCTACCCTTTTCGCATCAAAGTACCGTTGCGTCGGCCAGTGCCCGCTTAGCCCCGGTGTATCCCATTCAACTAGAAATACGCCGCATCCAATCCGCGTTTGACGTCAAACCGCCCTGATGCGATCGGCCACTGCCTTCCGAAGGTAGCGATCCCGGCGACCGACAGACAGCCGATCGGATTTCGATTTATGCGCTCCTGGTCGCCGGCTGGTCGGATATTCGCGGGGAGATCTAACACCGAGAGGCGACAATATTCGACGTTTTGTAGCGCCGGAGGTATTTTGTATTCAGTGACCGAGCAAAGAGCAGCTATTCGGTGTCCGAGAAAAGAGCAGAATGATTCTTTGTCCGAGCAAAATAGTGTTTATCGAACTTTTGTACCATTATTTATTTTTTACATATTAAGTTCGGTTTATTATTTTACATGTCTGTAAGTTTGGCTTATTGGTTTCTTATCTTCAGTAGTGTGATATCGTGACAGCATTCTGTGAAGCGGATAGTTGAGGCTTTGGTTGCTGACTGCCGGCGACTTCTACGTGCATACGTCCACGCTCATATCCATCATAACAAACGCTGCAATCGCAGCGCTTATGGGAATGAAAGTAAACATGAAGGCAATAGGGTGTGAGTGAGAGATAGGACAGGCAAGAGAAGATTGGATACTGAACAACAACTTTATTATGATAATACTCGACACTTTACAAATTTAAATTGACACTAAGTGGATCCCTTAAAATCAAAGAACAAAGCTCTACCAAATCAACTCATTATTTTTCATGACACCACAAACGACAAAGCCACTCCGCCTCACTAGCCTTGAACTCCGTCGGCATCTGCCCGCCAGCAGAGCGGACGACAGAGCTGTAGAATCATTGACTGAAAGACAGCCGCTCAGCTCCAGCGCCGGCCAATAAATAAACCAATATCCCCCAGACGCCGCTTTCCATTTCATAACCGACTGTTGCCGCGCTTTTCGACGCCCTAGTGTCATAATCGCGGCACGGCGATCAGGTCGGCCGACCGGCGCGCTATGGCACAATCAATACCGTCAGCCGTCGGCCGGCGGACGGCCGACTTGGCGCCTGGTAGGGCCGGCGCCGGCCGCCGCACCGCCCCCCGCCGCCGCGCCAAAACACGGCCATATTTCTCAGTGCTTTGTGGCCCGGCTCAGCCCCGGCGAACGAACGGCGGGGCAGCGCGGTCAGACGGCACATAACAAGCGGAGAGTATCGCGGGCGTGACGCAATGTGGTTCATATTGCGGTGGTGCGGTGGTTACGTGTTCAGTTTGATGGCGAAACTGATGTGCTTCAGTTTGGTTTATTCAGTTGGTAAATAATTATTGCGATACAAGTTAAGGCTATGTCCAGCTGTTTGAAACACGAATGATAAAGCACCTATGACTTTATGAATGGAAAATTATATGTGAGGAAAGTTATTCCTTTAACTATTAGTTTGTCTATTGATATCCAGTTTGTGAGCAATCGAAATCAGCATAACAACTGTAGCAGCAAACCAAATAATTTGACACAGTTATGTTCACGAAAAAAGTAATAATGCTGGTATGAAATAACCAAACGTTTTCGCCACCTTTATTTCAACGGGGCCGCTTTGGCAAAAAAACAAGCATGTTTCTGCATGCATGTTTCTTTTTATGGTCAGACCCAGGGCACTAGTCTATAACACTGGGTACTCACTACTCCAAGGTATTTGTTCGCATATAGGTACTAGAAATATACTATAATGACTCAAATACATACCCCAAAATTGATTTCATAACCAGATCTTGAATAAAGTACCAGGATTTGGCTGCATTTTACCCGCGGCGTATATGACGCTTTTATTTCGATTAACAAGTTCACATATAAAGTGTAGGTATTCGCCGCAGGAACAATATTCCTGTATTATGTGCTGGTGACCCAGGGTTAAATCCCTGGGCATGCCGCTGAAACAGTCGACCGTCCCCCCCCCCTCCATATAATAACCCTCGGAACAGGGTGAGAGTTCCAATAATTAGAACCATGATCTCAAGAAGATACGGTGCTTGGTCAACAAAAACAAACCAAACCAGCCTAGGTATTCGTGAGCAATGTAAATTTGTACCAGTTTGTACTTGCACAGGTATTCGTGAGCAATGTAAATCTGTACCAGTTTGTACTTGCATTTTTAATTTATCTTTTTTAATCTGGTCTGTGAGTTCTAGGTATTAAATTGACATTATCATTTCAAATACTTTTTATTTCCCATTGATTAATATTGTTTTCGTGATCCATTTTCTGTTTTATTTTGTTTTAAGTGCCCACTAATATCAATGGAAAAATATCTGTCATGGTTAGATTATACTGAAATAAGATTCCATATTCCAGTATGATAAGCTCATAGTTGGTACTAGCTTCAATTTGTATTGATTCAGCCACATGATGAATTTGTGTCATAAGGGGAAAACAGAAGTAAGTTTCAAAACACATGTGTTTTTGGACATTGTAATCATCAGTAAGTCCTGCACTCGCATTAGTCACTTAAACCCTGTAGCTGTGCACTAACTCCCAGCTCTGTGAAGACTGGGCCTGGTCCCTCCGCTAATGCTAGCGACCAGGCACTGTCCTTAGCTGGCTGCGTATCTCCGGGACTGACCAGACAGTCGCCAGCGGTCATGTGACCCGTCTGGGTCAAACAGTCCGACCCGCCAGGTATATAGAGGGTTCACGGACAGCGGCTCGACCCGTTATACTGAGTGATCAGTAGTGTTGGCCCATCCGATGTGGGGTTGGAGAATTTCGCCGTTGTCGTGTAACTGTCATGCCGTAGCTAATTGGGTAACGGAGAGCGTGGCCGTTTGGGCGTGGCGTGGCGTGGTGTGGCATGCGCGCCTTTGAGGGATAGCATTTTTTCATTGGATCTTTTTCCATTGATGAGTGCGGCCGTTAGAGCGTATCGCGGCATAGTGTGGTATGCGCACCTTTGAGGTAAAGCATTTTTGTATTTGATATTTTTTCATCTATGAGTGCGACTGCTGTCCTGTGTCACATCGTGGTGTGTTTGTGTGTCTGTGGTGAAATGATTTTTATTTGTTTTCAAGATCAGAGGGATATTTTGTAATGCAACTAGTATTGCCCGTATCCGAAATGACTATCAAATCAGATGAAGACAAGTAACAGACGCTTCTGAGAACAGATGGTGAACCATAAAATGCTTGCCGCATGACTTTAGAAAAAAATGAAATATTTTGTATCACTCTCATTTTTATTATTTTTTGTTTGGGTGTCAGCTTGTAAATGGTTTAAAACTAATACGAGGGAAAGGTGGTATTTGTATCAAATAAAGGTGGTGTGTTATCAGGTAGATATGTACAATTGGTTCCAAAATAAGCGTCCCGCCAGGTTAGACGACAGTCAGTAGTGAATGCCCA
>VOPJ01002146.1:0-105686 GCA_014673585.1 Semibalanus balanoides
CGTACTGGATACCCCGGGGGACTGGCGGTGACGGACCTGGCTGTCCCGTACTGGACCTGGCTGTCCCGTACTGGATACCCCGGGGGACTGGCGGTGATGGACCTGGCGCAGTGACGGACCTGGCTGTCCCGTACTGGATACCCTGGGGGACTGGCGGTGACGGAACCTGGCTGTTCCGTACTGAATACAGAGCAATCAGGCGTGGTCGGCCAGGAATACAAATACGACCGCTCTGTTTTGCTGTGGAATAGGAATGTTGGAGTATGTCACAGCATATAATTTATTTAATGAAAAATTGAAATTTGATTCCTAACTACGTTTCTTGCCAACTTTTTCCGCTTCATGCATCCGATGTCTTTGTGCATGCGAAAGTTCATGGAGATACGACTCTCCATGAGGATAAGGTAAGATGTATAGCACCAAGTTCCTTTCATCATTGATCTCCCTCTGACCATTTTGCCGTAGAAGTGGACGCTCAATTCATTTCAACACTAAATAGAAAATTGTGTTTAGGTATCCTCAGTTTTACACATTCTTCGCATGACAGCCTAAATCTAATGAATCAGGACAGCTGGCTCAAATTCGAAAGACCAATAGAGATTCGGATTGAAAGGGAACGCTCGCAGTAGGCCCGCTATGGGCTGGTTAATTAATGAACAAAATGTAAGTGTACCAATGTTCACTTAAAGGGAATAGTTCACCTTGAAAAAAACGAGAAAAAGCTCAGAAATGATTAAGGAAGCAAGAAATTAAGTAATCATATTACTAGTAGTCAAAGAAGACCTATATTTCACGTCGGAAAAGCAAATATAAAATGTCAATTATTTGGGATAATTCATTACTTATTTTTCCCTCAAAGTAATGCGGAATCAGCTGGCTGAAGAAGCACGAAACGTCAATCCGATTTAGTGAGGTATCGTGCCGTATACATGGTGGTACCTGTTTGCCCAAGGTACTTGTGAAGATGCCGGAAGAAAATATGACGCTTTGAAAAACCATCACAGTAGGTATTCGTCACTATTATATTTACTATGAACAAATGTATGCCCGCCATCGTCGCTCACTGTCCCGGCTCTGGGCGTCCGTCTGGATTTATGGTGTCACAAGGTCATGCACGGTCAACACGTCACGGCGTACCGGTCTCGGCCGTCGGCTCCTATCACTCACGGGCGGCTGCGCCGCGGGCGGCCAATCAAACAGCGGCACGCGCGTGCTGGTACGAGGAGGGGTTCGGTGAGTGGGGAGGGGACAGACCAACAATTTGTACGCGAGCCTGGAACGTTCAGGCCAGCGCTGAACGCTAACGCATACGCTTACAAGAAACGTTGTTAGAAAAATGTTTTTATAGAAAAGATTTAAACATCAAAAATACTATGCATTGCATTACCTGACACGAAAGTTCATTCTTGCAATAAAAAGAATGAGGTACCTTACTGAAACAGTAATGGTTTGTCCAGCACTATACACTTTCCCAAGTCTTACGTCATCTGTGCGTCATATATCATAACGTCAACTCAGCCAAAATCAGCCAATCAGCGATTGGAGTTATCGGGTATACCCGGTCCGGACTTTAGGAAACTGAAATATAAATAATTAAGAGGTCTTGGAAAAATGTGAAAGCGTCCACAGAGTCATGTTTCGCAGCATGCGCCACAACTTGGCTATCTCAACTCAAAACCCTATGTTAAAGGTGAACTATTCCCTTTAAACGTCGGCTGTGTCAATTGGTCAAAATTGGAGCACCCTCCAATGCTTAGTTGAACGGAAGTAAACATCAGTTGCACCGATTAATTTTGAGAGCGTCTTTGAAATATAGACTCCAAATCCGCCCTGCGAGTGAACCTACTCAAAGCTAACTTTCTGTATGATAGCCTGGGAAGTGAGCACACGGTGCCCACTGTCTCCTCACCAACTAAACATCGCATGTATTCCTCCTCTAAATGTACTCACATAGATCGTTCGTGATGGAATTTAACAGACCGACACAAATATCAGAGACATTCGGTAGCAAGGTTTGTATCCAATGCATATTTTGTTTTCTAGCAATAGTCTTCCTTACATTTAGCATGTTGATGTAGGTAAAGGTATGTCAACAATATTTGTTGAAAGTCAATTAACGCTAGCCAGGCTCCAGGCTCATGTTGAAGGATAACATTGTTAGAAGGAGGGGGTGATTGCTGGTGGCATGCAACTGCTAGGATATTTCCAAGCACCATACAGTGATATACGCTGACTCAATGGCGGATCTAGTCTTCGAGTTTAGGGGAACAAATTTCTCTCAGTTTCGTCAGCAAAAAGTTTACCTGGTGATGTGTGGCGTCGGGTCCTTAGCGCGAAGAGTCGTTGAGATGAAGGCGGGGGGGGGTGGAAATCGGGTCGTCAACATGAATAATTGTTGACCAGGGGAAGGGAGGGTGGCGCTAGATCTTCATCGGAAAAGATTCGTTGACCGGGGCCCAGGGCGAGCTTTTTATCCTCAGTGATCACTTCTTGCAGCCAATGCAGGAACGCCGTGGAGAACATACCTTGCTTGTATTGAGTGCCCTGCTCTGCCATGTTCCTGTGGGGTGGGAGGCATTTTCCCCTAATTTCATACCCCCCCCCCTGGATCTGCCAGTTCGCTGGGTGACCTCTGCGCTTCGGTCACCAGGGAAAGAGAAACTGATTATCCGAAAAGCTGACATTGGGTATAAATTAGATTGGGTGCAGAAACTCCATTTAACTTTTAGATATCGTTGCTAGGCTCTGAAAGCCGAGTGAAATGGCACGTTGGTGTGAGAATGTAAGGTCACTGGACACACCATGCACGTCAGCACATGTGCATGGTGTGATTTGGAAGCTGATGCGCGAAATCATGCATTACTTCAGACTTAACTGATCCCTACACGTTGCAAGGCCACCGAGAAAACAGCCTCTTTGTCTCTTCGCCGCCAATTGTTCTTCTGTGGCGTTAGAGACCGGCGGTCTGACATTGCTTTGCAGATATGCATTTTTATATTTTACAACACAAAAATAAAATACGGATTTTTATATTCAATTGGTCAGATCACTTATTCCATTCATCACCGAACATATTATATATTCCGTTCAAAGTCCGAACGGAATATATCATATGTCCGGGTGTTAATATAATATGTCCCACTATCAAAGTCCGGGTGTTGAACTATGCTCATACCTTTGACTTACACTGCATGACACTTGGCTTGTGCGCCTGCATCGCAGATGGCTCGAATTCTGATCATTTTGCAGTTGAGTGGGTGTGTTAAAGCGTCATAACTGTCGTCTGTGAACTTCAACCATATTAAATACTTCGCTTATAGTGTGCCACTGACATTTAAAGTTACACGTGAAATGCTGACGTGATCGAGGCTGAGTGCATTGCATGACCTGAACCCGGATCTTTAAAGTCAGAGTTAACATAGGATGGTCTCAAGCTATCTTAAATTTGTTGATAATTACATTAGTAATATCGTTCACCGTTTCCTCAGATACCTCGGTAGGCTTATGCAATCACCACCTGCAGTCTGCACGCCTGTCTCAGCGTTATAGTGACGCGTTTCAGCGTCTGCACGCTTGTCCCAGCGTTATAGTGACGCGTTACAGCGTCACAGCGTCACAGGGATGCGGCCCGCGCCGCGCTGTTAGACAGCGTGTGTGAGCACGAACAGAGGAGAGCTATCTCGAACTCTGACCGTACGCGGAGTTTGCTGGTATATGGTAAGTTGCATTACGAAAAGGTGAAGCCAGCTACAATTTTGTCTGCCCGGCACCGGTGGTCACCTTCCCAAGTTGATTAATTAGATTACGTCATGGCCTGAATGTCGGTGTCAAGTGTACCGAACGCTGATGTGATTAATGACCAATGCGGCTGTACCAAGTTAATGAAATATGCCTGCTGGCAATTTTCTAATTAGCTTTGCACATATCGTTAACGCTGTACATAATTACATTAAACCATTAGTTTCCCAGCGATTGTTGCATGTCTATGGGACATGGGTTAAATGCGTAACACCGCCGGTGGAAACTGGACTAAATAAAACATTTATTTTGTATATTAACTAATATACAACCATTATTTTTTTCCGACTCGGCTGGACCTCCTTAAAAGCGGTGCAAATTTGCAGCGTTTATATGCTTGAAATGGAATACATTTTTGTTGAACCGGTGGATAAAGCAATCATTACTTGATATCCTTTTTATATGTTGTGTACATATTTATGACAGAAGACCGGCTCTACCCGTGAACTAGTTAGCCGCATAATGATGTTATTTCCGTTATTCAGTACGCGCTGAACTAGTCCCGTTTGTTTCAATAATCGTCCGCCCGTCAACATCAGAGGCATTCAGTCGTAAGGGTTGCATGCATTTCATTTTTCGAACTCTCTATTCAGTATTCATGTACCCTAGATGCATGGCAGCCATGGGTCATATTTATTCTGTGTTGAAACTGATCTGCATTGTTTGACGAGGTCTGTGACTGCCAGCATCGAACTCATCACATAGTCAATCAACTGCAAGCATTCTAATGTTATTCAGTAACAACACATTCACTACACTTTTCACCTCCTTTTATCTCTTCTTTCATTTCTTCTTGGCGCTTTACGCAGGATACAATGAGCGTTGGTGGCAGTGCAAGATAATCCATTCAGCACAACATTCATGAAGCAGATAGACAAGCAATACACAGTTCATGGCAACACCATAATAACCGAAATGTTTCAATTTACGCATTCATTATATGATAGCTAAGTCAAAACTTCAGCGTCATGGCCAGTTTAAAGATGTCTTTGTCAATAATAAACGATTCACTTATATGAAGTCAACACTTTGGGTAGATCGAAAGTTCAACAAGCAGAGTACTTTATCTAGCACAGGAAACTTACAACGTTATCAAACTTCACAAATCCAAAAGGATTCGGAAGGCGATGAAAGGCGACAAGAGATCCTGCATTTCTCGCAACGCAAAATGCAAATCGATTCGAAATCCGCGAAACAACAACACACGACAAGACCTAGTCGTTACTCCACCACCAAGTCGTCAATCATGCTGAGACCGGCCAGGTGTACGTGAGAGATCAGCTCAACATTCAACACACCAGTTACAATTTAACGGCATTTCTGAGAGCTCGCCGAGTCCTGAATGGCAGTAGACACCACAGACCTCCTGACCCAACATATCCTCCTTCGAAGCGGTCAACCCAATAGGCGATTCCTCATCCAGCTTTTCGTTTATATCCGACCACTCTGAGGATTGATGACGCCAAGGAGCGCCACATGACCCCTAATCTGAGCCGCACCGACCGACGCTGACGGCGATGGTAGCGCCTCTGGCGGTGACACCACACACTAGTCTTGCGACCTGCTAGTGCCTATGGCGTAGTTCACGAGCCGTCTTGGGTAGTGCGGGCGGCACGAATTGTCTAAGCTCGCTGTGTAGCCGGACACCGGGTACAGTGAAGACGCTCTGGCAGGTCGGCAGGTCGGCCAGGCCGGCAGGCAAGTTGGCTAAGTAGCTGTGACTCAGCGCCTGCTCTGCCGTGATCCGCCGCTCAGGAACCATCTGCCGGGATACAACACAGACGCCGATCACAGAGAAGAAGAGAAGAAGAGCTCTGTAAGACACACCGAAGTTAATTCAAATTTATCAGCATGTTTGTTTTGTTAAGGCAAGACCGCGAGGAACTGTTGAAAGACAACTGTTAATAAGTATTTTCCTCTCAAGAGCTGGTGTTCAATGCCGATGCTCGTTTTAACAAATGTTGAGCTTACATGCAGCAGACGGGCCGCCAGGAGCTCGGTGTAGGGCAGCTCTGCCAGCCGAGGGAACACGGTCGACAGTCGGCGGGGTGGCCGCACTTTCAGCCGCTCTGGCCGATAGTGGGGCAGCGCGTCCAGGCCCGGCCACGTGCGCCGATCTGGTGTTCCCGTCACGCGGAAGATCTTGTCCAGCTGGTCGGAGACGTCCCGCACACCGGGGAAGGCAGGCACCCCGGCCACCATCTCCACAAAGATGCAGCCGACGCCCCACATGTCCAGAGACGTCGTGTAGTCTGTGAATGGGAGGGTCGGGATGAGGCCTGCTATGCCGACATGGCAAAATGTATTGTTCAGTCTGTTGGGAGCGTAGTTTGTGAAGGATGCCACACAATTCCAGGGATTTGTAGTCAAAGTATAGGCGTCGAAAGCGGGGCGACGCGTCTCCCCATCCACGGAAAGCAGGGTCACGTCCTCCCTACAATTTTAGGATTTTAACATAACGCCTATGGGCGTTGCATGGAAAGAACCGACCTCAGAATGCCTACGTCCTCCCAACTCTGGTTCGTGGCGACGCCCCTGAGTCGGAAGGCGATGAAAGGCGACAAGAGATCCTGCAAGTGCAGTCAAAAAGAGCGGAGGAGTGTGAAGGATACCCAACAAAGAACATGTTCATAGCCAGCGTCCAGTCTGTGCAGAGGGAATTATTCAGTGGGGTTGCACAATGTAGCTGTACAGTGCAGAACAGATGTTCTGTCCACTTCCTCGACACCACCGCTCAACAGCACGGTCCGTCGGCGCTGCACACAGCGACATCCAATGAAGCTAGTTATACCTCCGCCCCTGATACCGGGGGCGAGGGCTATAGTAATTGCGTTGAATTCCACTGCATGCAGCACCGACAGGCGGTGCCGAGAAAGTGGACAGAACATCAGCTGTTCTGCACACTGTACGCTCACGTGGCCGAGGTGGCTGTTGACTGAAGTGGGAAAATCGGTTCGGTACTTGCTTGAGAGTAGATGTTTTTGCTTTGTCTATCCAATAGTTTTCCTACATTAGGCTGCAGTGAACCAGAGTTTTCAATTTCTCGTATACTAATAGAAAAAGCCAAGCGATATGGCCGCCAGGTTGAGACAGTCAGCGATTGTCTCTGCTTAAACTACCAGATTTTAGTGTTTTATTTTATGTTTTATAGCCCGAAAACAAAATCCTCTAACTAGCCATTTTCACGATGGATTATTTTGCGTGAAATGTTTTAAACATTTTAAAATGTTTTAGCAGTAGCCGTTTTCACGATGGACTAATTTGCGAGAAAAATGCTTTAACCCTCGCCTTACGGGACTATAGGGCGAAGGTTAAGACATTTCTCGCAAATTAGTCCATCGTGCTACTACTAAAACACTTTAAAACATTTCGCGCAAAATAATCCATCACTATAAGCAGTTTTGCTCTTTCTGAAAACGTTGTATGGTTCAGGGCGAGCATAATTCCAGTATCTGGCCTAGCAAGACGTAAATAAAATCACTGGAACATTGAAGAAGGTATGTAATCATGTTCAGGGGCAATGTCTTCTGAAAATGATTGGTAGGGCACCAATGCTAGCTTTAGAGATTTTAAAGTCATTCTTACCATGCAACGCCATAGGCCTAATGATAAAATGTGGCATTATTGGTAGGGCTTTGGCTCTACCAGGCCTATAGAAAACTACACCCATCTGTTGTATGTTGGTAAGCAAAACTGATCGTCCAGCATTTCAGTATAAAAAGTATGTTTGAATATAAAAATATGAAGGAAGTGCTGAATAAGTCGATATATACCATGATATGATTGCACCCACCAGTCAGACCCACGAAGTGCTGTGCTCTATGAAGGAAGTGCTGAATAAGTTGATATATACCGTGCTATGATTGCACCCACCAGTCAGACCCACCAACCACTAAGGATGACCGATTGTTTTTAGTTGGCACCAGTTTGATTTACCCATATAAATGTTATTCGTATATTTATTAGCAGGAGATGGGGTCACAGTTTAATCCTAGGCACCACCACTCCCATTTTAGTGTTTTCAGGGTATTGTTGTTGGTCCTGTTCTTTCCATCACAAATACAAGCAATAATCTGCTTACGAAGTGAAGCGGTGTCAACATAACAAAGCATTTATATGCTGGAATGCTGGAAATAATATATAATAATATGGCATTTCTCCGACTTAAGTATGTGGATGAGACTATGATTGAACACGTACCTGTAGAGCCGAGTAAAACGTCCGGAGGTCGATACCACAGCGTTACAACTTCGTGGGAGTAGGTATGACTTGGTACTGACTTGGCTCGGGCCAGGCCTGAAACACAAAAAAGGCTGTGTGTTACTGAGACGTTAATGTTCTACTCACGAAATAATTATTATATTCAAAGCTTACAAGTAAAAATGACCAACGGTGGCCAACTTCAATTATCCCAGACGGAAGCATATCCTTCCTCAAACATTCTTGAAGCAAAACTTCACGTCCCCAGTCATTGACCCTCGCCCATGAGATCCACCTCACCAAAGTCAGCCAGTTTCAGCTCGCCGATCTGCGAGATGAGCAGATTCTGCGGTTTGACGTCTCTGTGCAGGATGCGGCGGGCGTGGCAGTAGCTGAGGCCGCGCAGCAGCTGGTACATGAACAGCTGCGCGTTCTTAGCGTGAAGACCGCCTGGATGCCGGTCCAGGTACTGGGCAAGGTCCGTGTGCTGCCGAATACAGGGATTAAGAGAAATACGATGACACACTTGGCCTGTGTACATGTTACGTCTTAGTTGTCATCCGTAGTGACTAGTGAGTAAAGACGATAGCGGCTCGCTAGGTGGCAGAGACGGAAATACGGTTTGTGCTTTGCATTAAGAATATTCAATGATTTACATGTAGGTATGTACAGGCTATATTACTTCGTTTACTAGACACGCAATAGATATTGACAGCATATTAGAAAATGATTGGGTGAGTTCTCTAACGTTCCGTCCTTCCCATCACTATGGATAACACAAGTATTGATAGGCATCATACGCAATTTAGCGACTACAGAGCGGTACTCACTGTCGTTCTGTAGAACGGGAAACGGCCTACAACGAAGACGTGCCTACATATATGGGCACAAATTACCGGGCATTATGTCCATCGGTGAAACCAACATGTCATATGTACTTGTGAGGCTTTCCCGAATACATTTAAACTTAATTTGGTTTATCCCTCAATCACCGGAAGGCGAGAAACCATGCGACGGGACGGCCGTCTGAGCGTTGTGGTCTACTTTGGGGCGGGCGGTATACTAGCTGTCGTTTTGTAGTACGGGAAATGTCAGCGACTGCGCGTGGTCGCGAATTTGAAACATAAAGTGGCCAGAGCTACCTATCCATACTTACTTTACCCATGCTATCGCACTCACCACATACTCGAAGACAAATGTGAGGGCGTTCTTGACGTGTACGATGTCATGTAGAGTGACGATATTTGCGTGTTTCAGCTCCTTCAGGAGGCTGGCCTCCCGAATGGCGGTGAAGGGCGCTCCCTCCTCCTCCTGAAGGCGAATCTCCTTCAAGGCCACCGTCTGCTGCGTGAGACTGGAAAACAATCCGGGATGAATGCTTAAAGGGAATATAGCACCTTTGACATTAGTTTTTAACTGAGATAGCCAGATTGTCGGGTGTACTGAGAAACCTCTAAATCTGAAATTTTTCCTTCCAAAACGACCTAGTTGCTGAGTTTGTACGCAAAACCCGTTGGGCATATTTGGGCATTTGGGCATATTACAAATTTAGTGACGTTTCGCATACGTCATATGTAGTTACTCCACTGTTCACGTATGCGTGCCCCTTCGTCCCTACCCGGCGCGAGCGAGCGCCGGTCGACCCAGCCAGTCGCGTTTCACGTACCGGTGCACCCCATCGGCGGTTGCCGGCACAGCAGGCTGTCAGCCTCCTTGTGACGTCACAACTCGCTTTGGTGACGCAAGATTGGTGTGACGTCACATGTAAACATATTACTATTTTTCAAATTACAACAAATTCTGACTTTTTTCGCAAAAATGAATTGCCAGGACCGTAATCAGGCATTTCTTCTCATCATTCTACATACTTTTCCCAGTGTATTATTCCCTTTAACAAACAAAACCAAATGTAATAAATGAAGCTGAGTGTGAGCGATTACACACATGCAATGCCATGTGAAATGCAACGCATACGAGCTTATGCAAATATATCTCCACGCTCACACGCAAACACGCACGCATGCACTTGTGCTTGTGCAATGTGCTTGTGCAAGAAACGCGTTTTTTAAGATATTTTGATAAGGTGGGCCTAGTTGTTAAATTTGCAACATCATCAAATAAACTAACAACAAACGGGACAACATAGATCAACTATCAAAAGAAATTGAGGCGAGCACCTCCTTCTGCGAAATGTGTTTGGGCACCGATGGAACGGTGTGGTAGTTCAGAGGAGGTACCGCACGTCGTCCCAGCTGCCGCTCAATCCGCTTTCTCCCCCTCCCCACGAGCGAACAAGGTTGTGGTAGTTCAGAGGCAGGTACCGCACTTCGTCCCAGCTGCCGTTCGTCCGCTTGTCTTCCCCTCCCACCACCAAGGAACCGGGTGTGTGCGTAGTTCAGAGGAGGTTACCGCACTTCGTCCCAGCTGCCGTTCCGTCCGCTTTCTTCCCCTCCCCACCACCAAGGAACGGTGTGGTAGTTCAGAGGAGGTACCGCACTTCGTCCCAGCTGCCGTTCCGTCCGCTTTCTTCCCCTCCCCACTTCCCGGGACTAGACGGGGTGGATTGAGAAACGTAGCGACTAGCACTGCTCTCGTTCTCGCCGTTCTAAACAGCACGAAACGCTCGTCTTGAATTATGTCCACGGCATGGGGCTAAACCGGACCACAGACCATACTTTTCAGAGGGAGACTCGGGACACGTTACACCGGGTATAAGTCGTTAGCACGTAGGCCACGTCGCAGGCCACCAAATGGCGGGCAGAGGAAACAGAAACAGAAACAAAAGGAAATGTAATCACAGATGGTTGTCCTTGGAGTCCCAACTTCTTCTGAGCAACTCCTTTAAGCCACAGTGTCACAACACTCGCGGTAATTGTCTGGTCTGACATTTTTGTCACACAAAAACGCACTTTGCAAACGAGCCACCAGCATACCAACTTCTTTCAGGACATTTTCCAGTGAATAGCAGCTTAATAGACAGCTCTCGCCCACATTCGTCTCCAACATGCTGGCAGTATTTTGCCTAGGAAGGAGGCGCAGCTGTTTTTCTGACTATCCGAGGCAGTTGTGGGTGATTTAGAGACGGTCTGTATGGTACGGTGAGCAGAATATCTCCCTCTGGTGCCGAGGTCATTTGGGCTGGAGCTCGGAAGGGAGTTATATTGGCAGCGGTTCAGGCAACGGAGAGCAACAAATGGCGCGGTTCAGGAAACGGAGAGCAATAAATGGCGCGGTTCAGGAAACGGAGAGCAATAAATGGCGCGGTTCAGGAAACGGAGAGCAATAAATGGCAGCGGTTCAGGAAACGGAGAGCAACAAATGGCGCGGTTCAGGAAACGGAGAGCAATAAATGGCGCAGAGGAAGAAATCCTTAATAATTGATAATATGCAATAATATGATAATATGATAATATGCTTCTTCATAATATGCCTTTTTTATAAGCACCATTTTATGAAAGCAAGGGAAAGTGAGATTAAATAAAAATTGGACAAAGATAAGCCAGCGCCACTTCTAAGTTTGCTAATGGTTGACTAAAGGCCTATCCTGTATTTCATCATAGACGTACTTTAAATACAAACCGAGAATGTTTAATTACATTCATTAATACAACTAGTAACCGAAGGATCCTTAGTCGAAGAAGCTTATTAGTTACTAGCTCAGGTACCCGACGTTGTCCGGGAAATGCACGGGGCCACAGCTTTGCCTGCCTTGGAAAATTGAGTTCCTGGACTTAGTTATATTTTCATCACTCACCACCAGTTCCTGAAAGCCAGCTATATCATGCAGGCAAGCGGTAATCCTCAGCAAACGCACCTACCCAAATTTACAGGGTGGTAACAACTCCCAAAAGTCTCTAGGAAAGATCCCAGAAGTTCTTCTAGATTTTCGAAAATTCCCGAGAATTGACTCCATTGGATTTTTAGAAAAGCGCCATGCTGAAGAAAGCAACTAATTCTGGTAAAAATAATTATCCAATTATCACTAACCGCTTACCAAGAAACCGGCATGCCGTAGAAAAACAATATACGTTATTCTAAAGAACATGCTGAAGGAAAGCGGCATGCCGAAGAAAAGCGAGAAAAAAAGAGCATGCTGAAGAAAGCTGTTCATGCCGAAGAAAGTAAACATGCAAGAAAGAAAGCAACATGCAACATGCAAGAAAGAAAGCAACATGCAAGAAGGCAACATGCGAAGAAAAGCGCATGCTGAAAGAAAGCAACTAATTCTGGTAAAAAATAAGCCAATTATCATAACGCTACAAGAACCGGCATGCCGAAGAAAACAATACGTTATTCTAAAGAGCATGCCTGAAGAAAGCGGCATGCCGAAGAAAGCAACGAATCTGGTAAAAATCCAGAAACCGGGCATGCCAAAGAAAGCAATAATGGCAAAGGTAATGTCGTTGATAACGTTAAAGTTCTTCTTCCTCTGCAGTAGAAACAAAAAAGAGCATTGCTGAAGAAACACCATTGCCGAAGAAAGCAACATGCCCAAGAAAGCGAGAAAAAAGAGCTGCTGAAGAAAGCGCCATGGCCGAAGAAAGCAACTAATTCTGGTAAAATTAAGCCAATTATCCCACTAACGCTACCAAGAAACCGGGCATGCGAATGATGGACTGACTTGGGTAATCATTTGCTTTGAGACTAATATGGTAAAAATTAAATCAAATTATCACTACGCTACCACACATTATGAGTTTTGCAGCACACATTATGAGTCAATCATTGCTTTGGGGCTAATACAGGTCAAGTATACGTTTTCTTTTGAATTCGAGAGCGTTCCTCAAATAATACATAAACAACCAAGGTTAACTTCAACGACCAGGGCCCAGGTAAGCCGGTCGTAGGCAGCGAATGACATGACGTTCACGGGCACGATGCGGCCCTAAGACCACAAAACAAATAGCTGTTTCGAATTCAAGCCTTGTCATTGCGTGAAATACGATCACGTGACCATGACGTCATAGACAGATCTGGGCATTTGTTGGGAAGAGTACCATTACTGATTTCGACTGATTTCGACATTAGTGGCGCATTGCCGGCAATGCTAAGAAACTGCCTCTAATAAGCTGCAAATTTAGGCCACTAAGAAACTGCAAAAATTATCGGATAAGTCTTTCTATAAGGATATTGACATTTGCAGGCCATAAATGCACCGGAACCTGCGAAAAATAGCGAGAATTCTGAATCTGGCATTGTTTTTTGCGTAAGAGGTCTGTGTTAGCCGCCCATAGGTCACTGGACATTAAGGAGCTTTTGCTTATTTTATTCAAGAAGATTACTAGATGTCACACATTAGTAACTAACTCATATTATAATTGACGCTTTCGAAAGCGGATTGATATCATTGTTGGATTCAGACCGGCAAGAACAGCAATAAACATACGTCTTCATACACAAAATTGGCATGGAAAAAATGGGAAGTGAGAAAAATAAGCTTGCACCATCGCACCATCTGAACCGAACCAAAACCTCTGCATTGCACTGCGACAGCGCTCTTTCAATACAAGCGTAGGGAAATTTCATCACAACCGACTCAATTACAAATTTAGAAGAAATCCGTATGAGAACAAAATTAATATGCTTACCTGGTATTTATATACTCCCATATTAGCCGTTTTTTATGAAGGATTTATTCGTCGGGTTCTTTCCCCGGTAATCCCCGGTAATATTTTGGGCATTTTAGGTAAATGACTCTATAGCTCGTAAGGATACGGCTTTTTCCGGGTACTTTTAGTTTCAATTGAAGCTATTTTTATTAAAAAGACACTTTCTATTCAATGTAAAATTTGGTATGTTAAAGAGCAATCGAATTTGATAAACATCATATTTTTCCCTTCGCACCCAGTCTCCCGATATCTTCATTGAAAGTTGTTTCTTGTCAGCCAATGACCTTGACGATTCCGCTCACCACTACCTACAAAATCAATTAATTGCAGCGTTGTGCATCATTTGTGAATGGTGATATTTTTGCTTAAGGCATGCGACGAAAAGTGTTATGTTCAGAAGAAAAAAAAATACGTTTCTTATTATGCCTGATTTAAGTTCAGTAATTAATAGGCATAAATACAAATATAAATTCCGAGAAAAAATATAAATTCCGATGGAAAAATACTAATTCCGAAGATCAAGGTTAATAATACAACAGTCTACCAAAAGAAAGGCCATGTCTAACGATGATCAATTTTCGCTCAATACTCCTGCAGGGAGTGCTCAATACTCATAGGATGCCCCTCGAGCCTGGTGGATTCGATATTGTGCGTGATGGGTCTTGAGAGCCATTGAGATCTGCTGACACCACGACACCGAGAAGTTCGGTCACCGATCGCATAGCGAGCTGCTGGCCAGAAAGGTGCCAGACGGGAAAGCTCATACAGCAACTCAGCTCCTAATACATGGCATAGGCAAGTCAATAATTAAACAAGGCAAGTATAAGAAATAAACTGTGGAAGTTAAGCGGATTTTAATCATTTTGATCAACACACTGGATCAATATTTTGTATCCTCAATATTCAGAAAATTAACGTATTCCGATCAATGTAAATTATCCCAGCCAACAATTAAGTTGGGCACTGCAGCTGGAAATTGAGGGGATTAAACCATTGTGCCCGATCAGTGCCCAAGTTAATTGTTGGCTGGGATGTTTCTAGGTGTTTCCGAAGGACCTTTCCTTTCGGGATAACTATAACTGACCGGTAACGCCGACTGTCGTCCAACATGAACGGAAGAGTGATCGCCTGGAATTTGTTTATTCTCTTTCCGCAAACGTGAAGGACGTCTTGGTGGATGGAAGATTGTCTTAAACCCAGCCAACAATTAACTTGGGCACTGATCGGCCACAATAATTTAATCCCATTGTGCCCGATCAGTGCCCAAGTTAATTGTTGGCTGGGAAGGGACACTGTTTGTTTAATGTAAATTGTGATATGTTAAAGAGCAATCAGACCTGATAAGGTCTATGTAGTATTTTTTTAATTGGCGCTAATACGCCCAATATCATCGTTCATTTTTTTTTCAGCCAATGACCAGGACGAGTCCGCTCACCACTACGTACCAAATCAATTAATTGCAGCGTTGTGCAACAATGGACTAGTTGCAGGTTACCTAACCCCCTGTTTTTATGTATTCGATTGAACGCAAATTAATTTAAAATATTTTATAGATAGTCAATTTATTATAAATTCCCCTGAATTATCAGGATTTTAAATAATTAGCAATATTTACGTAATTTACAATTCTGCTCTCTGATTGGTCGTGACGCAATTTAGCAATAGTTAAGGCGCAATGATACCTGACGGTAATTTTTAGCAGTTCGGTTGACACATTTATTTGTAAAAATAGAGTCAACGCAAAAATCAGCAAATCACGTTAATCGCGTGGAAATCATGCACGTGATATGGCGGATTCAAGGCAGATGTCGCTCATTTTGAAATCATTATCATGCAACTTGACTGAACAAACACAAAACTAAAATTGTGGAATTCTACCTTGTTGACCAAATCAATAATCTAACGGCAGCTCAAAGGCAATTTAAAGGATTGCTACAGCCAAACGGATCCTAAGGATGATCTAGATCTCTTTCCATACAAGCTCTGGATCAAACAGACACTATTTCAAGACAGCATTGAGGGCACGGTCGCATTTTCCAAGTAGTTTCTGGGGCAGTGTTTCAGTGAGGACAGCATCTGGATTTGAGCCCACTTAAAAAATTCCTGTGGAGGTAACTAAACGAGTAATAGGTGTTTAAGAAGAATCTCCAGACCAGGAAGCAACTAAAAGACAGCCGTGGAACTTGCAGTGCGGGACCATCCCTGCGGCACGGTAGCCGTAAACAGCTTGGTGAGTGAGGTGGAGGCCAGAGCTGGCCACAGGCCGAAAACGGAGCACTATCTTGAACATGTGCTTTAGACTTAGAGGATATTAAGATGACGCTTTGTGTTCGTGAACATAAAACAGCATTAAAATCTCCCATGAATTTTTGAGAGTTGGTGTTGAACATAGGAACAGAGTAGTAGTACAACATAGTCTTAAGGAAAGAGTTAAACCATTTATATTTGCCATTGGCAATTTTGGGAATAACATGCTTTTCCATAGGGAATGGACAATATTATTGCTAAATGGACGTCACTTCATCAAATGGCTTTATAAATAATAAACTTTTACATGCAAATATCTCTCTGATATTGCTCTGTATGCAAAATGATGTTTGTATCACGTTGATCAGCACATTTTTCTTATTATTTTGCACATATTCACCAAACAACCTGCAACATTGCAGGTAGTTATATTTTTTGCTTAAGCATTCTATCGAAATGTGTAATGTCAGAAAACATGTAATGTCTCATCATGCCCGATTCAAGCCCAATAATTGTGAAGAAGAGAAATATTATTTCAAAGGAATAATATTAAAATTGCGCGAAGGCGAAGGAAATTTGGAGGAATTTTGAAAAATTGCGGAGGGATTTTGTTCTTTTCCAAGGGATTTCGCTTTCCTGACATATATTCATTTTTTCGATCGAGGTATTTTGCTAATGATTAGTCCTCCGATTCTGGAGATACCAAATTGCAAAGAGTCAGTGCACGTTGCCATGGCAACAACTCAAGTGCGGAAGATGCGCCAGATTCGCTACATGCAGTTATCAGGAATCACGTGATTCACCGCCTCATCAAATGGACAAGTTGCAGGTTGTTTGGTGAATATATGTGCAAAATAATAAGAAAAATGTGCTGATCGACGTGATATACATCATTTTGCATACAGAGCAATATTCAGAGAGATATTTGCCTGTAAAAGTTTATTATTTATAAGGCACTTGATGTAGTGACGCCATTTAGCAATAATATTGCGCATCCCTATGGAAAAGCATGTTATTTCCAAAATTTCCCGTGGCAAATATAAATGATTAAACGCTTCTATGACTTACTGTTCACACCAAACTATCTCAGAAATCATGGAAATTTATGCTGTGTATGTCCACAGCACAAAGCCGTCATCTTAATATCCTCTTAGACACATGTCGAGATAGGCTCCGTTTCGCTGAGCACAGCTCTGCCCTCCACTCACTCACCAATCTACTTACGGCTTACCTGCCGGCAGGGATGTCCGCACTGCAGTTCCATGTGCTGTCTTTAGTTGCTTCCTGGTCTAGAGATCGTTCTTAAAACACCTATAATCGTTAGGTATTCTCCACAGAAAAGTGTAGTGGCGCTAAATCAGAATGCTGCCTCACTGAACACTTGCCCCAGAAACTCGTGGAAAATGCGACCGTGCCCTCAATGCTGGGCTTGATAATGGTGTCTGTCGGATCCGAGCATTGTAATGGAAAGAGATCTAGATCATCCTTAGGATCCGTTTAGCTGTAGCAATCCGTTAAAATCCCTTTGAGCTGCCGTTAAGATTATTGATTTGGTCACAAGGTAAAATTCCACAATTTTAGTTTTGTGTTTGTTTCAGTAAAGTTTGCATGATTTCAAATGAGCGATATCTGCTTGAATGCGCCATATCACGTCTATGATTTCGACGCAATTTACGTGATGCTGAATTTTGCGTTGAACCTCTATTTTACAAATTCAATATGTCAACCGAACTGCTAAAAACTACTCAGTTCTTTGCGCCTGACACTATTGCTAAATTGGCGTCACGACCAATCAAGAGCAGATGGTTAATTACTAAAATATACTAATTATTTGAAATCCTGATAATGCAGGGAAATTTATATTAAATTTACATCTATAAAATATTTAAAAATAAATGCTTCAATTAAATACATAAAAACAGGGGGTTAGGTAACCTGCAACTTGTCCATTGTAAAAGCATCAGCTGACGATTGGTCAGTTGCAGTTAACTTGAACAGACGCTTCCATATACGTAGTGAGATGTAGAAATGGTAAACAGTTTTAGATTCTTATAACAAATAAAATAACTGTGTTATTGGATTGATGGCGATTAACAATCATAAGTGGTATCTACACATTGTTTAAGCCGTTTTTTCTATATCATCCGAAAGAGGCAGAGTCCCTTTAACATATTGTGATTTTTAAATTATTAATATTTTTAATTCCTCCCACGGATAAATCGTTATTATAGTTTTATGCATGAGTGGCATTAATGATTCAGTTTATGAACAAGCCGAAGGCGACTTCACAAACTGAATCTTTAATGCCACGAGTGCATACAACGATTTAGTACATGGCCGAAGACTGACTGTTTAGAGCACAAGTATATATTTTTTCAATAGCCGTTTTCACGATGGATTATTTTGTGTGAAATGTTTTAAAACATCTTAAGATGTTTTGAAATGTTTTAGTATGAAAGTTTTAGTATACGATATATTTAAAGAAAAAATAAATTACTGATTTAGCAGATATATCAATTCAGTAGTTTTGAAACATTGAATGGTCTTTACATGATTATATACAAAATTGTTCGTTTCTTCTAAAAACATATGCGTCTAGAGTCGTTTGTTCAGTTAAGCATACGCCATATTAGTTCTCAAATCTGGCAGCGTACATGGGAATCACAAGTCTCTCTTCGCATGTGTGCAATAATGCGCTAAACGATTCGGCTGGAGCGAGTCATATGAGCAGGGAAGTTCCGCTTTGTTGAGCGACCAATAGCGTTGCCCGAGGTCCGATTTGTATTCAAGATGTTCTGAAAGTCATCAGTAGGTGAAGAATCGGCATCACAGCTAAACCTTATACATAATTATCTGCTATTACCACCAACCGCAATTTGTAACATACATATTCTAAACAACATAGTACAAAAATCTGAAGAGACATTTCAAGACAAAAATCGCTTCAAAAGTTGCTAGTTAAGGGAACTGTCCGACCTTAACAAAGATTTGAGTTGAATAGCCATTATTGCGAAAAGTGCATTAGACATATAATAAAAAATTAATGATATGGTATAAGTTAAAACAACCGACGAGGTCGAAATTCACAGAGAAATTCAAGAGTAGATTGTAACAAATTCGTAACATCAGCACAAATGCCCCCAATGTATTTGAATGGTGCCTGAGCCGATTGTCGTTAGTCTCTCTTTGCTAAATGTTGATTACAGGCGGATTGTTTTACGTTGGATACATTAGCCATACTCTAGTCTACTTATAACCAGCGTGAAGGTTTCTTCTTTTCCAAAATTCCTTCTATGACGTCATCAGCCCAATATTAAAAACTTTTTTTTTATGAAATTGACATGTTCGTTGAGAAACAAATTGTCATAATCGTTGTTCGGCACATTCACTTTTATTTTGCCCACAAACGACGACATTTGAAACATTTTTTGAAGTGGGACAGATCCCTTTAAGGAAAAATAAGGTATACTAAAAACTTTCATACTTAAACATTTCAAAACTATCTTAAGGTTTTAAAACATTTTCGCGAAAATAATCCATCGTGAAAAACGGTTATAGTTCAATGCAGGGTCATTTACCTGAGGCTTAGCAGTGTATAATCACTTTTGGGAGTTAATTATAAACACTCCAATTAATACACCACTACAGTTAAGCACATGGTCAATGGGAAAACTGTCTTCGGCCATGCACTTAATGCGCTTTAGCAAATTATATTTTCGTATTTAATCCATTTAACCCGCGCCGTGCCCCGCGCCGCATCCATTTAGACACCTCCTAAACTCTAAGGTTTTTCTAATATAGCGGGAATTGGAAAACGACGGTGCACAGCGCAGCCGTTTTGTTTTTGGCACAGCTGTCCGGGTATACATTACCCACATTGTGTGCAATTCTTAACATCGGGTCATTTCAGGTCAGGTCACCAGACCAAGTCATATGACCCCACCTCCAAAAAGTTTGCGATTGTTCCACAGTCACAGTTTTTAGCCGATCGATTTTAAACTAACAGGATTTCATAAAGTCATAGATACCCACAATTCGTTTATCTTGGATTTTTCGCCGCTACCAAATGGCTTCCATATTTGTTTTCATCAAAACTTGTATTTCTGGCACAGAGGCAAAGTCATTATACATTGATTACCGATCGCTTTTTCATGTGAGGCTTGATCGTTTTGTATGGCCAAACAGTCACTTAATGTCGAGGGGGTATGGCCCTAAATACCCTATCCGGATCCGCCAGTGCAGTAAAACATAAGGCTGACGAAATTCACGCAATTTCCGCACGATATTTCGTAAGGACGCAGGAACTGGGGGGCAGAGGGGGCAGCCGCCCCCCAACATTGCCAGATTTTAAAATTACGCCTAAGGCGTTGCATGGAAAGAATCGACTTCAGAATGCCTCCGCCCCCCAACTTTTGGACACTTCCGGCGCCCCTGGTATTTCGAGCGAGTCATGAGTCATAACGCACCCAGCACAACAGGAGACGGCCTTCTACTTCGCTGCAAGAGTAGACTGTTCCGCACAGCACTGCTGTTCTGGGGTGCGGCCGACTGGCAGAGCTGATTCACACCTGAATGATTTATTCGCAAGGCTTGCGGTTGAGGGTAGCTTTCCTTTTATAAGAATAACCAAAATCAGGTCAGCGTTATGTAATGTAATGTAGCCCCCGTGAGCTCAGGCATAACGTAAGATTGTCAGCTGTGGATTTAACGAGCGCACTAGAGGGGTCCGCGCAGAACACGAGCTGCAGGAGGGTGGGATGGCCGTGATTTCCGCCCCCACTGAGATCTCGAAAATTACACTACTAAGCGATAAGCAGAAAACAACGTTAGATAGCTCGAGATAGCTCTATCGAAGGTATATCGTCATTTTTTAGGTCAAGTCAATATTGAGGTCACCAGAGATCATTTAAGGTCAGATTTTCTGGTTTTAGGACTTCGCCCCAGAAACCCCCAAATATCTCGGAAACTATGCTAGTAGGAACAAACGGAAAAACCCATAAAAGGCTCTTTAAAAGTGTAATTGACAACATTTTCTTATATTTTAGATAAGGTCAACAGCCTAGGCTCTAGAGGTCATCAAAAGTAAAAAAGGTTATGTTTGGCAAAGCTGTTTAACAACATTTCACCTAACAAAGATAAGAAAATAACTTTGACGCCATCGTGTTTGTCTCGTCAAGGCACTTTGAAGCATATTTATGGTGACCTGATTAGGTCAACTGATAAATATGACCTTGGGTCAAGGTCATTCGGTGACCCGGTTAGGTCATGCTGCATATGGCGCGACGCAGATCGTCAACACAAACATATTGGTGTCAACTGATCGTCTCTATCTTTATTCTATCAATAATTATTAGTAAAACATTGCTGATGACCTCAGATGACCTCAGATGACCTTGCAGAGATCACAGAACAATACATGCACCTGGGTCATCAATCATAAGCTAAAATAACTTGATTCTGAAATAATTGGCCTGATCCAATGCAAATTATCTTAATAGACAGCATTTGAATATTTCCCGTTCACTTATAATGAGGAGGTCAGGAAACTGAACTGACCTTAGGTCACCGATACACAAAACTCCAAAATTTAAGAATTGTTGGTACCTACTTAAGCCCTTATGGAATCCTGCAAGTTTCAAATCTTTCTGACAACGACTGTGGCTTTGGCATGATCACGAACTGTTTGGAAGGCAAGGTAACTTGACGTTACCTGGTGACCTGACCTGAAATGACCTGAGGTCACAACTTACAAAAGTGTGGATGATTGATGCCCGAACAGCTGCGCGAAACTTGGCGGCACTGCGCGCCGCCGTTTTCCGCTACCTTTGAACAACCTGAGAGGGGGCGGCGGAAATCTCCCCCCCCCCCCTCCTGCAGTGTGCGGTTTAACGTTCTAGGGAAGACAGTTGAACGATTGAGTGAATAAGAAATATGGCATATGTTCATTTAGTCATTACTCACTTGCTGTATCCTTTGAAGACGGTGGCGTACGAACCCTCGCCAAGCTGATTCAGCTTTAAGTAGGCTTCCTGACGACCAAACGGCGAATCTCCCTGCAAACAAACAACATGGTTCATCAAATAAATGAAGCACCGTTTGTACCTTGAACTCATATCGCATGGACTTACTGTCACAGAGGCCAAACTTATGCATTGTACCTAATTCGGCAATGGTATGCCAGGCAAACTATACAAAGTACAAAACTATACAAAGCATTAAACTATAATGCAATTTCAGGGTTCATCTTTTTCAAGATAGAGCGAAATCCAGGGGAGGTTGGTAGAGCCAACCAAAAGCGAGGTGTCTTTTTGGCAGTTTCGTTAATACCCCTAATGCAACTCTTCCAAGCATCAACCTCATGTGTTCCCAATGCCCCGTGAGTTCAGTCCCACGCTAGAGAACATGCCTGCCTGCATCGGTGCTATGTAGTAGATCACCCGCCAGGTCGCACAACGTCGTGTCGAGAGTACTGCGGTGGCCATACCCGTCTAGCAACATGGTGAATCGGGATCCAATGCAGTCACTCTATGAATGACCACTGTTCAATACATGCACTAATGACTGCATGACTGCATGCTGGCCGGCCTTCATCACACAACATTCAGCATCGTGTGTCACTTTCACTCAACCCGGCTCAGACGCTACTCATTAGCTCAGCCCGGCTCAGACGCTACTCATGAACTCAGCCCGGCTCAGACGCTGCTCATTAACTCAGCCCGGCTCAGCCGCAGCTCATTAACTCAGCCCGGCTCAGACGCTGCTCATTAACTCAGCCCGGCTCAGATGCTACTCATTAACTCAGCCCGGCTCAGACGCTACTCTCATTAACTCAGCCCGGCTCAGATGCTACTCATTAACTCAGCCCGGCTCAGACGCTACTCATTAACTCAGCCCGGCTCAGACGCTACTCATTAACTCAGCCCGGCTCAGACGCTGCTCAACTCGGCTGTGCTAACTCAGCGCACCGGTGGAGCTTCGATCGATCGTCACCGAAAACTGCTCACAGAGAGCTGCGGGACGGTCCTGGTACAGACGGAAGAGATACAACTGGCTTCTGGGGTTAGTGGTCACCATGTGGGATGTAGCTAGATGAAGTCTTTCCGATCGAAAACTTGAATATTGGTAGGTGACAAGGACTGGGAGGCTAACAAATTGACCTATAACTGACGTAAGCATACAGACAATCTAGTAGATAATAATGGAAATATCTACTTGAGACATCACATAAATAAACTTAGTCGTAGATAACATGAACTACATATATAACCTATGTCATAAGATGACATGGTAGTTCATGTTATCTATGACTGGGTAGTGGGTACATGCATGATGTAGCCCGATCGAGCACACCTGATTAAGAAATATGGGTAAAATGGTAAAATCACTGCCATGACAAATGGATATGCTACGGTTGTGTATCAAATTTAAGGTAAAAATATAACACAATCTAACAAAACAAAAATATTGCCAACATATAACAGAGCACATCACATCGTGCTACCAGTAAGACGCCGTAAATGGCGATGAACAATTGAGCACAAAGGAAATGTATGGTGAATTTCAACTCGATTGGGCAAGTATTTTCTGAGATACTAAAAAGGGCGCAAAAGCGCGCACGTGCAGAGGCATCCCACCCCTGCTTGTAGGAACGTGGTGGCTGAGAGGTTCCTAACCACACACCGAATTTGAACACAATCGGCTGAGTCGTTCCTGAGGTATAGAAACGGGATGTGCACGTGCGCACGAGGAGAGACAACCCACCTCTGGCTTGTGGGAATTTAAAGGCTGAGGGGTCCCTAAGCACGCCCCAAATCTGCACGCAATCGTCTCAGCCGTTGCGGAGTTTTTAAGAGAAAACACTTGTTAACACCCTGACGCGGCACGCGCCACGCGCAGTGGTAGTCACCCACATGAGTCGACACTGGTCTCAAGCAGGGTAGGTTGGATGGGGCTGCTCAGCATGGAAGCCCGCTTGTCAATCGGACGAGTGGTTGCAGAGATATGAGCTTCTTAAAAGTGTCGCCACGGGCCGGGTCGGGCCGGGCCGCTCATATTTATACTGTCCCATATACCATGGAAGGACGAGCAAGCGCTTCGCGTTCGCTCGTAAGAAAGACACTAATTATCATACTTTATCTTGATGCTGAAAGACCGTGTTTCATAGGGCCTCGTGGTGATGTGTAACTGCCTATGATCAAATCTCGTCATGGTCTCTTGGATGTGACCATGGGCGGTTCAATGACCTTCAAAGTAGGTGATCCTCATTGGTCCATTGGATGCTTACTTTGCTGTGGGCGAGACTTTTCCATCTTTTGACAAAGTTAATTCAACTGTTGATTTGTATGATGCATCAATTCAGCTCTTATGATGATAAAAGTTCGTCTTTTTATCGACGCTACGTGTCTCGTCCAGACGAACTTTAATAATTAGACTCGCCCAAGGCGACTAAGCCCACGAATATATAGTCACTAATGTGTTAATATAGAAACATACTACATATGTACATACATGTAATCGAACACATTGTAAATAACCGCAGGAGCAGCCCCCACCAAGTGTTTGACATTCCTAAGTGATTACATCACCAAAGTCCCGGCCCGTTGCCTTCAACAAAAGAGCCAACGGAGGACTGCGTTTTTTATGATTTCCTGAAGACCCTTTACTGGGAAAATGTTGGCTTGCCTTACCTTATGGATTTGTGGAGATGTACAGATTCCGGAAAACGGGTCAGTTTGGTCAAATAGTCTCATTAAAAAATACCCGGTCCTACAGCATTAGTGCACTCTTGGCCAGGGCTCTTGGCTACGGCCAAGTTGGCCGTATATAGTGCACCCATAAGCTTCAGTATCAGTGACGTCATGATCTGCCTAACCTTATGTTCTAGTAACCTTGCGTAGGAGCATTACTAGCCAAGAGGATTTATTCACCACAAAGATGTAATAGCTGGGCTTAATGTAGGTACTTATACTTTCTGCTAGTCGATTGGCCAAGAGCTGATGCATGCCAAATTGTACTTAATCACATCAATCAACTTTCGATATTCTTCTTCTTCGGTCGGCTCGCCGATTTGCATTTGAATAATGATCAGATAGAACGATTAGATCACATCAGATTGCTTTTCTGTACGCCATTTATATTCGGACCATCACATCGCTGTCCCCACGTGTGTCATTTCCTATTCCCCATTTGACATCACCATAGAAAGATCGATAAGTCAGCTGACGTAATGGATGCCATTTGCCAGGCCAAGAGACGGCGCCAAACCATCCGTCGACGCACTGTCTTCCGTACTATCCGCATGGGTTAACAGCAGTTGTCTGAGTTATCCGCAAGAGTCCGTTCAGCAGTTCCCTGCGCCAGGCAACCGTGCAGCACTGCTCGTTCGCGTGATGCCTCGAGCGATGACCCTGTGACCCCTGTGACCCCTGTGACCCCTGCGGTGTCTCTCAGCCCATCTCCGGTAAGTACCGACCCGCGGTAGGGTTCAGTGCAATGCTCCAGCGTCAGGCAGCAACGGCCAGCGGATGGCCTCAATGACGACAGCTTCGTGAACTCCATTCGAGCTGACCTTCTCCGTAAGCCGACTCCATTGGACTATCGGACGGACGGCTGCAAATGGGCTTGGCGTATTTTCCGTCTACTGCAGCGAACAGGCTTACGGAGAATACCTTATCTAAGGCCGACACGCTCTTAAATGAACCCATAGTTTTTGACACCAATGCAGAACCAACAGAACTTCGTATGTTCTCACAGCAATACAGTCCACACAATATTTGAGCCGTTCACACCAGCAAGTAACGCCGCAGCCTCACGCGTCTATTCAGGGCCGCGTGGGTTGTCCCAGTCCAACATGGCCGGCTTTATACGGCGCGTCTCCGTCCGTCCAACCCATCACGGCAGCCATCGTATGCATGTATTATGTCGGACAGCGGAGGCGGCTGATGAGAGACACCGACACCTCTGAGCTGTCTGCAGGGCACCTCTGGGTGCTGTAATTACCGCCAGACCACCCTGAAAATAACCCTGGATAACGCGGGGGTGGGGTGTGATCACTGTGAATGGGAACGGATCAGACGGGGATGTAAGGAGAGTTTGCTTTTTCGGAACTGCGAAATTGCTAGTATATATATAATGGGGAAATATGCTATTATTAAGTCTTTTTGACATATAATTACTCAGGCACGTAGCCAGGATTTTGCTCAGGGGGGGGGGGCACGTCGGAAAAAAACACATTTTGCTCCCAGCATTAGCTGCTGACCGGGAAGGGGTAAGGGTGGGTTTTTCAAGAGATCTCATTCTATATCTAGTGTTGGAATTTCCGCTCAAGAGGGGGGGCATGGCCCCGTGCCCCCCCTTGGCTACGTCCCTGTAATTACTCAATCCAGGATTCTACGGTTCCTTCAAACACAATTTGCATGATCGAGGATTTTACGAATTCACTCGAAAAGCGACTCCTAGGGTCAAGGATCATCAGGATACAATGCTCAATTGTTCATGCTACAATGCTCATGCCAATAATTTACCCACGAACCGACAAGATTTTGAACCGGAGTCCTTATATGGACAGATTATCTTTAATATTTTATTTTCTCAATATTGATACCGTGTGGCCGCACACACACACACACACAAATATTATATATATATATATATAATATATATAAGTATATATATATATATAATAATATATACTATATAAACATATATTTTAAAAAAAAAATGTATAATTATTGATCCTATGCATGAGTTGCAAGTAAATACTAAATGTCATACAACTTAACTATTTCTTTTACTTTACTTGTTCTACTGAATTACTAAACCATTACGGTATCGTACCCCAAATGCTGAGTATCGTTTCGAGGTCTTGCTCTCTTCGCAGAGGTACGCTTCCGACTTGGGTCTCGGTGGTCGCTTTGGTCTCAAGATGACATTGACCTCTTCCCTGACGTCATCGTCCAGTAGTTTGCTATCGGATGAGATGGACAGCTGACGACTGACGACATCATGGTCCACCAACCGGTCCCAGCCTGCAAGGAAGATTAGAGAGGACCAACCGTCAGTTGAAAAATTATGATACGATCACGTTTGTTAAACCAAATATTCGCAGCATATAAAGAACAGTATATTTGTATTAGTGTATAGCATATAGTGTATAAGTTTAATTTTCAACTTATCTTATTAAACATAAGGTGGATACATAAAAACAATCGCAAAATTGCGCAAATTCGAGAGTACTGGACCAACTATCTTTTAGCCAATAGAGAGACTAAACCCTTAACGTCTGGGCAAAGTGTTTCTGTACCCCGTAACTCAAACGCCTGAAGCGCGTGTAGCATGGCAGCGAGCCAGACATGTGAGCGTGTCTCCCTTCCCTTCCGAGCCGGTATTAAGTGGCAATATGTACCAAGCCATAGAACACACATACAGACACAGCGTCATTAGAATCAGTGTCAGGGGCGCAGCCAGGATTTTGCGACGGGGGGGGGGGAGCACACCGAACTTGACCGGGGGGAAGTGGGCCCCCTAACATTGGCTGATGCCCCCAAAAAATGCTTAGTTAATAGAGGCCTGTATAAGACCCCCATCAGATTGACAGGGGGCCCTCAAAACCGACAGAGGGTCCCCCTAGACCGTCAGAGTGACCCCTAAACCGACAGAGGGCTCCCTCAGACCGACAAAGGGCTCTTAAATCGAGACAGAGCGCCCCTTCATGCCGACCAAGGGCCCCTCAGGTCCGATTCCAAGTGGGGCCCCTTGGTCAGACCGGCAGAGGGCCCCACCGCCCCAGCGAGTCCAACGAGACGATGGGCCCCTTTCAGACCCAAGGATGGCCCCTCTCAGCCGCGACGGGGGGGGGGACCATTTCCCAAATGCCCCCCCCCCTGGCTGCGCCCCTGATCAGTGTTGTCAGAGCCAACAGAACGCAGACTTGACCCCCATTCCGACGGACGACAGTAGTTGATTGCTGTATAATTATTCCAGTGATTTCTCAAAGAGGCTCCGAGTGGAAGATAAGGATATATTTTCCAAGCAGGTGACTGAAAAACCGAGCGACGAAGGAGCGACGTTTTGTCAGGAACACGCGCGGAAAATATTTCCTATCTTCCACGAGGGAAACATGAAATGCTATATCTTTTCTAGGTAGAGTTTGATTCCAGTTCAGTTCTTGTACTTGATTTTCGTCGAAATCGCGTTGACCTTAAATCTTGCATCTCAGAGGGTGCAAATTATAAACACATTTATTTCACTTTTTCGTTGAACGAGCATTAAACATCTTTATCTTTGCATCTCAGAGGAGTGCGAAGATAAAAATATTCCTGCACTGCAGACCCAATGGAAAATAAAACTCTACTAGAAAGATATACCTCTCTTTTGGGTTTACATGTTAAATGTACTATTCAACAGTGCAGAATAAGAGTGTGGGGCAAATGTTATTCTGCACTCTAGAAGGCTCTTTCATTTAGGAGATTAAACACTTTTGACTACGATATGAGAAATATTTTTCTGAACTCAGCTGGTCATGACTGCCAGTCTCGGTGTCAAAAAAGATTTGGCACTCGACCTTCGGTCTCGTGCCAAATCATTTTTAACATCTCGACTAGCAGTCATTTCCCAGCATCGTTCAGAAATATATATTACCACCCCGTTACACATACGCTAAACTCGTTAGGGAGTCCAGTGATGACGCTATTGGCCTTCAGATTTAAGGGCTCAGACAATCATGCAACAAGCACATTTTCGAAGCACCAACCAAACAACCACAACAAACACTCAAGATGATACCACTCATAGAAAGCTGGTGGTCTTCGTGCATAAGTAGTAGTGATGCCAATCGGTACATACAAACATTTTCGAAAACCCGAATTTGTCCGAAGACCGATTCGGTTTCGGACGGACAGAGTTGGACATTTTCGGACATCCAATGCCCAATGATGGATTGTCGTGAAAATCATTTAGTAACTTTTTATAAATAAATATTGTCTTGCAGGTAAATAAACTGTAGCGTCATTTGACACACATGCATGTTGTTATGCATATATTGGGAATGTTACACTGATTGTTTTACAGATCATATCACACGTTTTTTCTGCTTTCGGACAAATTTCGGACAAAATGTTTTTTTCGGACAGTTTTGGACGGACAGCTGACCGTGGTCTTTGACAATGGACATCGGTCGAACATTGGACAAAAATATTTTCTGAAACTAACACCACTATTCAGTTGTATGGTATGACTCAGCCTTGTGAAAAGATCAGGTCAGGCTTCTGGAACTCTCGTTTAACGCTCTTTCTCTACGGACCCCGTACTCCATTAGAACGCTGTCCAGACACCCTGGCAGAAATCGATGCCAGACGGCCCGGCGGTGTGGCGGCCCATATATTATCCATCGTGTCCCGTCCTTCACTCAGTCGTGTCCCGTCCTCCACTCAGTCGTGTCCCGTCCTCCACTCAGTCGTGTCCCGTCCTCCACACAGTCGTGTCCCGTCCTCCACTCAGTCGTGTCCCGTCCTCCACTCAGTCGTGTCCCGTCCGACAGGTGTCTTCTCAGCTCAGCAGCTGTCTTATATTATTTGCAGGGCAAGCTTTTACTCAGGTTGTGCCATGGCTGAAACACCTGCTTCATGATGCAGGCAGCCTCATTTATTCAAAACACCCAAACACATTGAACGCAGGGAAAACAAATGTATTTGCGTAACCTGTATCGAGCTTCTAAAGAAAGACAAAAAACAAACGACAAGACAATCAAGTCGAAAGTGAAAAATAAAATAATGAGCAACAATGAACCGAACACTTGAGTGAAACGGTCATACGACACGACAGGACCTTTACAACCCAAGCGGTTGGCAGGTCAAACAGAACAGCGGGATCAAATATCCTTGCGGCCAGAGTAGTGGGTCACTGCAGGTCCCCGCCTGGGACATCTGCAGAGTTTCCAGACTACTGCACTCAAGAATAGCACGGCACTCCAGGGACTCAAATGGCACCGTCATTTTTCCTTAAATTCATTGGAGTCTCAACAGCACGCAACACTGGGAACGCGAAGCAGCTCTGGGTCTTAAGTTTCGGCCAGTGTTCTGCAGTATGCGAGTCTGAAAACAACGTCAACTCTAGCAGGCTCTTCTGGCTAATGTATTTCCGTGCCAATTGCCAGCGGAGCAAACACTGTAGACAGAAGTGGGCATTTGCTACAAAACTCAATCCAGCTCAGGTAAATTAAGTTAAGTCGGAAGCTGTTTCCTGAAAAGTTCCCAGAGCGTCTTCGACGCAATAAACAAAGCAGACAGGAGACCACTTCAGTTCCTTTCCTGTAATACATTTACGGTGCAGCTAAGCGTAAGACCCGACAACCGAAAATAGGACAAATATTGTATATCTCACTGGAGTTTCTCACACTCTTGGCGTTTGCTGGAGAATAGTGTGACCAGCCAGCATAGAAGACTCTAAAAACATTGACTTTCTACGAAAATTAATTTTCCTCATATTTATTACCATCGTATGACAATATATTATTTATTTCATATATTCCATTCATTCTTATTGCAATTCGTAATTATTGCCTAATTTTTAACATCATACAAAATTTGTTTGACGATACGGTTGTATCAGGCATTCTGTTTTCCTTGCACCGTTCAACCGCTTCTCGTCGCTAGCACATTACTGGGCCCATGCTCTGTCAGCCGGGACTCTACACTCTACAGTCTTTAGTCTGTTGCTATGGTGATAATTAGCGGTAAGACGATTACCAACAGGAACGGGATGTATATTAGACCAGATCGTCATTTATGGAATTCTGTTTACTGATCTCTTGGAGTGTTTGTGTGAAGTCTTGGTATGTTCTTGTCTTGAATTTTCGGTCCATTTTTCCACCTCTCCTGAAGACATTCACATAAGTACGCCTATCCTCAAGATCGTAAACTGGGCTCGGTTAACGGATCATTACAGCCTCTTACATTAAAGCCTCTTCTTGGCGACTATAGCGTGTCTTAGGCGACGCGAGGTCAGATCTGGTCAGATCTGGGCATGTCTCGAATTTAGTGTTTTGTCACACCAGTCCAAAACGACTATCTTCGCCACCAGACTATCTTTACTTCATCAAATTAAACGTTACCTTTTTGGCAGCTCAAGACAACAAAGGCGTCAGGCATGCATTGTGGACTGCTGGCGCCAGTCGCGCTGTCCCCCTAGTGGCCGAATTTCGGCTCGACTGGGGGTTGGATCTGTACCTGGGGGTTGCCCCCAATCACTAAGGAACCATAACAATATCACAGATATTTTACCAAGCGATAACACCAATACGTTTCAACGGGAGACTTCAACGCCGAAACGGAGTTTGTAAGAGTTTATAAATTACCAAATTCAGTGGGGGAAATTTATAACATTTTGACAACTATTTTTGTATCATGTTAAAGGGACACTGACTCTTCCGGATGATATCGCAAAAACAGGCTTAAACAAGACCTAAGGACCACTTATGATTTTTATTGTCATTAAAACTCTTATCCAAAAGGGCAAATAACAAAAAAACATCATTAATTTCATTACTTTAAGAATCTTAAAAACTGTTAGATTTATTACACACCACTACGTACATTGGAAGCGTTTGCTCAAGTTAAAGGAATAGTTCACGCTTGAAAAAAAACGAAGAAAAAAGTTCAGAAATGATGAAGAGAAGCATGAAATTAAGTATCATATTACTAGTAAGTTCAAAAAATCCTATATTTACGCGGAAAAAGCAAATTAAAATGTCAATTATTTGGTGATAATTCATTATTTTCCCTCAAAGTAATGCAAATCAGCTGGCCTGAGAAGCACGCAACGTCATTGATTAGTAAGGATCGTGTCGTATACATGGTGGTACTTGCAATACTTGTGAAATGCCGGAAAATACAACGCTTTTGAAAACCATCAACAGTACTTGCTTAAGTAGGTATTTCGTCACTATTAGATTTAACTATGAAAGAATGTAGGTGTCCCCATCCGTCGCTCACTGTCCGGCTCTGGCTTTTTCTAGCGGCTGTCGGGATATGTGCACAAGTTCCATGCCGGGCGGCTGCGCCGGCGGGCGGCCAACCTCCAAACAGCGGCACCGCGCGTACTGGTGCGAGGTGGGTTCGTGAGTGGGGAGGGACAGATCAACCATTTGTACGCGAGCCTGGGAACGTTCAGGCCAGCACGAACCGCTACGCATACGCTACAAGAACGTTTGTTTAGAAAAATGTTTTATAGAAGATTTAAACATCAAAATCCACTATTGCACAGCATTACCTTGACAAAGTTCATTCTTGCAAGAAAGAATGAGGTACTGAAAACAGTATGTTTTGTCCAGCCACTTACACTTTCCCCAATGCTTACGTCATCTGGTGCTTCAAAATCATACGTCAGCTCAGCCAAAAATCAGCCAATCAGCGATGTGGAGTACGGGATAACCCGGCCCGAACTTTTAGGACTGAATATTAAATAATTAAGAGGTTCTTGGAAAAATGTGAAAGCGTTCAACAATCATTTTCGAGCATGCGCCACCAACTTGGATATCTCAACTCAAACCTTATTGTAAAGGTGAACTATTCCTTTAACTGTAATCACAGAGAAGGGATATCAACTTGAACTGACCAACCGTCAGCTGAACGCTATTGCAATGGATGAGACGCCCCCCGATTGCGCTTATACATTGTGGTTCCTTGTAACTGAATCTTACCGCATCTGCCGCATTTGAGTCGGTTGCCATGGAACGTGAACAGACTTTTTTCATTTGTAATCTCGGAATCGGAGGACCAATCATAAAGAAAAAACCTCGGTCGGGAAAAACATTCATTAATGCTGAGAAATCAAAATCCCTTCGAAAAGTAAAAACAAACTTTCTTTACATTTAACTTTCCTTCATTGTACAGGAACTTTTCCTTCATGCCTATCATTTGGTAAGTAGTGGTGGCGGGACTCGGACAACCTCCAATTGGCTTGGAAGAAAAACTGAACGGTTGAACGGCGATATGGGCGGACTGGGCGCGAATTAAAAAAACAGACTTCATGGTGCTTATCAAATTCGGCTGTTCTTTAACATATCAAAACTTCTACTTTGAGTGGACAGATGTCCTTTAAGAACAATACTAAGACATAAAAATCTTCCACCAGATTCTAAATATGAATTCGGCAAATAACGATGTGGTCTAGTCTAGTAACGATGTGGTCTAGTCCATCTTCTAGATGGACGGATTGCTCAGACGTGTGCGTATGAGAGAGGCATTGTTCCAGGGGCGGTTCTCCCATGTAGGCAAGGTAGGCAATGCCTACCCAATTCGGTAGCCTTCTCCCGACACCGATATTTATCTCCACTTCTTTTCATTTTTTTGTAATATTGGTTTATATGGTTCTCTGCTATCGGGATGGCCTATTTTGGAGCAAATTTCCAAATTTTCCGAAGAAAATTTTTCTTCGAAACTATAAATTAAGCACAAATGTGAGAAAACCCTTGCCTAAGCTGTGCCTACCTCGTCCTACAGATTTCGACCAGCCTGTGTATAAAATCTATTGGTCCTGTGGTAATAGTAGCTGTAAGGAGGCAAATAAACTAGAAATCGAGAAGAACACACCTTTGTCAAGCGCCAATAACGTCAAAAAATAAATATGAATGCAATACCAAATTGTTATTATAGGCTCGTACTAGCTTTGCTACATAGGGGTTCAATGATTATTTCGAAACCACTTTTTTAAGGAGCATATCTAGAAAAAACAACTGTATTTCCGCGCTGCACCTAAAGCAAGAATCCGTCACATCCCGCGGCTCAGTTCAACGTGCCTGTTTGCGTAGGGAGCCTTCATCCCGGAGAGGACTCGTTAATTAGGAGTGCTGTACTCAGCTATAGCCAAAGCCTGCCATTATAATAATTTAACAANCGCAGCAAGAATCCGTCACATCCCGCGGCTCAGTTCACGTGCCTGTTTGCGTAGGGAGCCTTCATCCCGGAGAGACTCGTTATATTAGAAGTGCTGTACTGTACTGCTATAGCCAAGCCTGCCATATAACAACACTATAGCTACGTGTGGTAGATGGGTTGGTTGGAGTTGGAGATGGGTTGCAGACTGCTGCTTTTAGCCACCTATATTATGCTGAAGTATTATTGATGCGTCTATATTATGAAATATTATCGATATGAGATGCGAAGTATTATGATTATCGATGGTCGAATGATAATGTTGATTGTTGCCTTGCCTACCTAGTCTCAAGGACCCAGCGCCGCCCCTGCAGTTCAAAGCCCATGTTGAAGGTGAACTATTTCCTTTAAAGTGTACGTGCGCTTGAATTTGTCCCTACTTATTTTGAAATCGTAGCGACAGCTTTTGCTTAGGAACTGGCCAAGAAAATGCCTCAAGATTTTTGGTTTCATTCTCGCTAATTATTTTTCGAGCTCGACCTGATATCCAGTTAATGTCTGTCATTTTCAGCCACACAATTGCATAATAAAAAGTTCAGGAACACTTGGCATTGAAGGTCGATGCCGATACAAGTGGAGAAGGCCGAAGGGTACCCCTAATCTGGGTAGAATGTCTATGCATACGGTGGAACGTCTGGAAAGCATTGGTCTATACAGCGTGACCTGCGTATTGCTGAACATCTCTACTCCCCTTTCACGGAGCGAGGTGTCAGTCCTCTACTCGTTGTTCCCGATCAAATCATCCAACGACAATTATCTCCACTATCAGTGTCAGCCTATTTTACGAAACGTTATCGCTCAATATGAATCACACATCATACACCAAACATTTCGTCATCCCCGTCGGCGTTTGAGCGATCGCACATCTCCTCAGCGAGCTCCGTGTTCAGAGCGACATCTGAGCCGGATGTCACTCCGATCCATCAATCCGCTGTATGTGGGTATCTTGATCCGAGCATGGCACCGGATGCCTGCTCGGAGATAACGCCATATCCCCCGTTACCAGAGCGGGTATGACGCTGACCGGTGACGTCACACCTCTGGCTGCCAGATCGGTCTATGGCTATGAACGGTGACGTAATACCTCTGCTCGCCAACTCAGCCATGGCGCTGACGGATGACGTCACACTTTGTGCCGCCTCGCTGCGGCTAGGGGACGCCACCAGCGCGGAGCGATGACCATTCGCCGATAGAGGGCGTGACAGAGGAGGGAAGGCCACCTAGAACGTCTGGACTGTGATTGCTCGAACTGTCCCAACGAGCGTTATCGAGTAGTAGCTTCGCGAGTGTTATATGTAGTGAAGCTGTGGCAAGTGCAGCCATGCTGCCTGGATATGTGGTACGTGAAAATGGGTCGTGGTGCCTGCAGTAATGTTAGAAAGTTGAAAAATAACGGATTTTTTACATTTAAAATGTGACTTCCCATTTTTTGCTTCAATAAAGCCCTTCACATAACCACGATAAATATAATAATTGAAATGACTTAAACGCAACTTTTGATCCAGCGTGCTACTTTCCCCGCTCACTTCAAACCTAACGTAACAGCCTTTCTTTGTCTCTGGGTATCCTCCGTCTCGCCGCACAATAAAACAAGCGCGCCGATGATTCGATGGTTCCTTTTATTGGGCCTCCTTTGCACTGCCTCCAGTGAGCTGATGTTTAAAACGCTTAGATCCTGCAGAGGATGACTTCGCCCGCTCGCATTCACCAGGCAAGTTTCGACAAATAGGACGAGCCGTCCCGCCAGCATTGTACTGTACCGTCATATACAGTCAGCCTGTTTTCCCATCAGTTTCCCCGGTAATCGAGACGGCTGACGGCTAGCCCATCGGGTATAAAAAATACTGCCTCAAACGGCCTCACAATGAAATGCGGTTTCCTCAAAGCTGGCGTCTGCCCGCTGCAACGTTTTTGGCGTAACAATTGAGAGAAAATAGGTCCTAACAAACAGTATCTAAACGCTAAGTAGTTTGACACGCGACGCCTCGGCTGTTTCACAAACACGAGGTACCGCACATAGGTCACTATGTACAACGCACATCAGAAATGACACCATGTAAACTGTCCAGTATAGGTACTAACAAATCATTTCGCAGTACATTTCACTTGGTTACACGTGGCCGGCAGGGCCGTCACCGAGTCTATAACGATCACACAGTCCACGACTGAGCTAGCCATCGGTAGCATTTCTTCACTTCTTCTTGCCCTTATTGTTTCCCTGAAAGCCGCCTCGAGGTGGCGTGATCGGCCGTCCCGAGTTCATGCCGCCGTAGACCTTTTTCCGGTCGATGGGCTGGGAAACACAAAACCATATGGTCACATAACGAACACAGGAGTAATGCTGAGGCAGACGACACAAGATAACGCTATGCTTCACGTACGCCATATTTGTATGCCGAAGAACAGTGTGGAGAACCTCTTAATAAGTAATGGAAAATCGTTATATTATGATTGCATATGCATGTATGCATTATGGTGTTCATGTGATTAATAATTGCGCAGTTAAGGTCATATGGAAAGTGGCATGTATGTGTATAGGGTCAGGATGGTAGAACACAGCAAAAGGAATGCGCAGATACCGTTAGAAATATGATGAAGGCATCTAAGCCGCAAAATACACACGATGAAATGTCCTTTCATCACATGCACACAGTGATGTCGGTTTTAATATTTCTGCTGAATTAGTGTACTAACCTACCTCAAGTTAACGGAAGGCAGCGTCCACTCTTCAATGAAATGGCAGGTCCATACGATGAAATGGCACATCTAGATTAGCAAGCATACGTTCTGCACTTCATTCCAGGTTTTTCGCTGGATCAGTGCCTTCTTTGTACAGCTCATTCGGTTTACTCTTCCTCAGCATCTCCCTCTTTACAGACCACAATGACGTCTTCGTCTTCTTTGTCATCTACGGGAGATTCCACAACTTTGCTGACTGAAGAGTCTTCTTTCCTGATGACCACCTTACCAGCATCAACATTTGCAACATTGGCTTCCTTTTCAATGCTTAATATCGGCTTTTTGGTACTACTCCTGGTTTTGTCCTCTTGGCTGCCTGTGGACGATTCTTTGCTGGCGTCTCTTAGTCCGTGCCTCTTTTCCTGACCAGTGACCAGAGGGCTTTTCGTTGCAGTACGCGACTCTTTATCCTTCGCTTTGACAGCTGATTTCTTCTCGTCAACGACCACATTATTTGCTTCCTTGCGACCGGTGGTATGATCATTACTGTCTTTGGTCGGATGCTTCAGTGGTTCGCCATCTGCCGACTTTGTCTTCGGATCTTCCCTCACACCATGACCTTCCTGGATTTTGTTGGTAGGCTTCAGTGTTTTGCCCCCAGCCGATTTGATATTTTCTTGACTTTGCAGACCACGATCTTCGTCCACTTTGGTGGGAGGCTTTTTGGCTTCGCCCGCTTTGGTGGGAGACTTCTTGGTTTCGCCCACTATGGCGGGAGGCTTCTTGGCTTCGCCCGCTTTGGTGGGAGACTTCTTGGCTTCGCCCACTTTGGCGGGAGGCTTCTTGGCTTCGCCCGCTTTGGTGGGAGACTGCTTGGCTTCGCCCACTTTGGCGGGAGTCTTCTTGGCTTCGCCCGTTTTGGTGGGAAGCTTCTTGGCTTCGCCCGCTTTGGTGGGAGACTTCTTGGTTTCGCCCACTTTGGTGGGATGCTTCTTGGTTTCGCCCGCTTTGGTGGGAGGCTCCTTGGCTTCGCTCGCTTTGGTGGGAGGCTTCTTGGCTTCGCCCGCTTTGATGGGAGGCTTCTTGGCTTCGCCCGCTTTGGTGGGAGGCTTCTTGGCTTTGTCACCAGCCTCTTTCCTCTTCTCTTCCTTTTCCAGGCCATCAATCTTCGCATCCAGCATCGGTAAGATGACCTTGAGCACTAGAAAGTGCCATTTCTTCTCGACAAAGGGTGCGGGTTGCTGACCACCTCGCAAGAAGAAGTCCTGCCGGAATACCTGGTCGACGAACACGGTCCATGTGAAGTTGATGTTGTCGACACAGTTTCTCGCGTTTGTCTCTTCAATGAGCATGTTGGCTTGCTTCGCAAGCCTGACGGCATGTCCATCTGCTACCTTCGGAGTAACGCGAGTCACCACGATCCGGCTATGCGGAGAATGGTTTTTGACACGAGCAGTGATACTCTGCAGTGTCCTCTGCATGCCTTCTATGACACGAACGTGGTCGCACTTGCCGTCTGTGTAAACGTCAGCACCTCCACCACAGACCAGGAGAAATACAGGTTTACTGCTCGCTTGGAGCTCTAGCTTTGCGACGTCCATCAAATCGCGGAGACTGCGGCCTGGTAGACAGTGGAATCTGATTCTGGGATCGAAGTCCCTATCCAAGTGTAAGTTTCTCAGCGACTCGTCAGATATGACCACCACCCGAGGGCATCCAAGAGTATCCTTCCCTTTGCAATAAATGTCGCCGACATCTTTCTTTTCGTCGTCGGATTTCTCCCAGATCGATGGGCGTGCATCTTGCCCGGCCTGACGATTCTTCCCCTGGCTTGTCCTTTTGACCTTAGCCGTCCCTCCCTCATCTTTGATCAGTTTATGTTTATCTGCAGCGTCTTTTTCTCCACCGATATCGCTTATCACGTCTTCTGAAACTTGAACCACGTTCTCTTCATCGGAAGCAAGCACCTCATCAACAACCTGGAATCCAGAGTCCATCATGAGATCGTCACCTTTCCGCCAGTGGAATTTATCCGACTTCAGGTTTGTCTTGCCAACACGTTCAGGCTGCCTATCCTTGTCAGTGCCTGCCAAAGACAGCAAACGGTCTTCCAGCCCTTTTGGATTGTCGGACAGCCTTTGAGGTTTCGGCGGTCTATTCCGAGGCCGTCGATGTTCCCGACCAGGGGAGCCTTCCGCGTTTCGTCGATAAGAATGTTGAAGATCCAACGGACTTCCAGGTCGCCTACTCTCTCTGTCTCTTGCCCGTCTGAGCTCACGGTCTCTCGATCGTCCGAGCTCACGGTCTCTCGATCGTCCGAGCTCACGGTCTCTCGATCGTCCGAGCTCACGGTCTCTCGTTCGTGCGAGCTCACGGTCTCTCGATCGTCCGAGCTCACGGTCTCTCGTTCGTGCGAGCTCACGGTCTCTCGTTCGTCCGAGCTCACGGTCTCTCGTTCGTGCGAGCTCACGGTCTCTCGATCGTCTCTGCTCTCGGTTTTCGCATCGTTCAAAGACTCGCTCTTTTGACCGTCTAAGGGCTTTCACTCGTCTGGATCGGCTGACCTCTCGTTGTTCTCTCGATTTGAGCTCTTCCTCCCTTGGTCGACTACGCTCCTGGTCTCTTGAGTGTCTGTGTTTTCCTGATAATCCAAACTCTTCCCCACCAGGTCGTTCATGTTCACGTTCTTTCAATCGTCCAGCTTCTCGCTCTCTTGACGCTCTGCGCGATATCTGGCGGGAGCTTTCTTCACCTTCTAAACGCCTCCGAGGCGAACGTTCTCTGACTTCTCGTTCTGCCGACCTTCTACGCGGCGGAGAATGGTGTCTCCTTGACTTCGAATCGCGAGCAGGGGAGCGCGGGCTTCTACTTCGCTTGAGACCTCTGACTTCTGGAAGCAGTTCGAATTCACCGGAGATCATTCCGTTTTCCGGTGCATCCATGTTGGCATTTGGACTTCGACTACGCGACATGGCAATGAACCTTTCTTCACTCAGCCGAACCTTAGATACATCCCTATTACGGGGACTTTCCCATGCCTGGCCAGAGAGCGGGGATCGGCGAACAACATGACCGGGGGAAAATTCCACGTACACTTCGTCTCGATGCAAAAGTGATTCGAAGGGGGACCGGAGTCGGCGTTCTTCCATAGGCGACAGTCTTCGCTGTTCCTCATCTGTCTCCCAATCATCTGTAGCCGCTGGCTTGCTGACGACCATCCCAAACATGTCGTCCATCACGACCTGCCTATGCGGAGAATTAGACGATTCACCGGCCACGGAAACCATCTTTACCTCTCTTCCTGAATCGTCCAGAAGCTCTTGGAACTGTTCGTGCTCCGTCACGCTCGAAACAACCCTCCTTTCTTCGCCACCCGAGTCTTCCCAGTCATCCACCACCGGCTGGCTTGGACGGCTACGTTCTTCTGCAAAGATCGGATCCCTTTGTTTGCTGCGTTCCTTGAAAAGGTCCAGCATCTCTTCCACGGGATCAGTTCGCGGACGTCCGAGGGCATCCTCATCAGGGGAGATAGGCGAGTGCTGGTCCATGAACCGCCGTCTTTCAATGTTAACGAGAGATTGACCTGGGTTCTCAGTTTCCAGCAATTCTAGCATTGCATCATTTTCCCCACGGGGACAGCGATCCGTCCCGAATCGGTGATCCTCCGAGTCTTCGAAATCCGAGCGCTTCTGTGAGATTACAGGAGCTTCCATATTCCAAAGAGCATCCCCACTTCCTCGCCTACGAGCAGCGCCGTCGTTCGGGAGCTTGCTGTCGTTCAAGATGTCAGACAACTCGCGGCTGAACTTGTCGACTTCTTGCATGACGTCTATCTTCGGTATCTTGCTACCGCGGTTGTCGCCTTGTATGTCAGGTCTGGCGTTTGGACCGGCGTCCGTCGGACTCTGGAACTCTTCATCTTGCTGCAAGCTGGCCGTTGCCGGAAAGGCAGCAGGCAGAGGCGGGCCTTTTCTTGGAGGAAATTCGTAAATTTCTCCATTCGGCTGCCGAACAAATAAAATTGCTTTTCAGTGGTGGTGGCAAAATAGATCCACCTATCCAGGGGGAGCGAGTGCAAGTGGTGGAGATCTACTAAGCCAGTTTCGGTCCAACATTGTCGGACATTCGATGTAAGTTTGCCACTTTGCCAGTCAAACTGATTTACCGATACGCTGCTTTGACCATATTCATGACGGCTATTTGGTTTCAAAACGCAGGATTTATCTGAAGTGACCAAGGTCAACTTAACCGATGTCATCGCAAAAATAGCAATTACTCCCTACACTATGCGATTTGATATTATAAGGTTGTTGCGCATTTTATCTCATATTTCCTATGGTTTGATAACGAGGTAATCAACTACCACATCGTTTCTCAGTATGCATTTGTCAAAATTTGTCTGTGGTAAATTTTCTTACTCCCGCGATCCAATGTCAGTAATGTAAATGACAAAGAAGGCTGTGCAACGTTGAACATCCTTTTCAGATCAGTAACTTGGCAGCAAAAATGTAGATACCTTAACCCACCATTGACTGGGGGACGCTTAACAACCCCTGATAAACTTTCGTAATATAAAACAAAACAAAAAACAATAGCGCTATCAACGCTGAACTTCGGGTACCTTCTCAAATATCGATTGTACGTCCTCTGTGCAAAAATAAAGCAATTTCGTCTCCCCCAGAGATATAGCGAGTTAAGTGACGTCACTACACGAGTTTGACAAAAAAATCAGCTAACTTTAACAGACCATATAAATGCCATGCGTTGAGCAAAATGCAATCAAAAACCGTTAAACGATAGCAAATGACAAAGGTTCCAATATGGCTGATGTTGGATCGATGCAAATTTATTTTATTTTTATTCCCTTTTATAAAATGCCCACAAAATGATTGTGTTATATTACAAAACGGAATATATGTCGGAGAACCACATCTGGGGAATACATGTCGGAGAACCACACCAAGTTTCAAAATAATCACTATTTTTGACTGTCTTCTAACATCTTAACTAAGTATGAGTAACTTATATTGTCTTGTTTCATTACAGTTTTTTGGTTTGTTATGACCAGCTACAAACAAATGAATTTCACCGCTGTATTTCTGAGGCAAAACGGGTCCAGAAACATGCCTTTTTATTATGATTTATCCATTTCAAATTTTGATCTTGTGACCTGACCTTGACCTGAGCTTCACATTAATTTCACGTCAATGAAGTTGTGTGGTAAAATGACTGTCACTATCAAATTATACGTGTAAAATAAACCATAGAACACGTGTTGCATGACTCGTAGATATGTTGCCCATGTGACCTGACCTTGACATTAGCCAACAATCTAACTTAAGCTCATGCGGGATGTGTATCATACCATTGAGGCAACTTTGGGTGATAATGGTCGCAATCAAAGGCTTTCGATATAAAAATATGACCCATTTACACAAATAAGTTTATTTTGACCTTTGACCTGACCTGACCTCAATTTTGCATTTTCGAGTGTGTTTTAGATTCTTCTTATTGAGAGCTTTCGAATGTCGCCTTGCACGTCTCGCTGCGATCATTGGTTCGGAAGGTAACCAGGAGGGGGGGGCGACCCACCCCAATCAATGGCTTTCGGCTAAGACCCCATGGTGAACACGCATCATAATCGCCCGCAATCCGGATACCAAACCGATCAGTGACTTGTATTTGACTATGCAACGCTATCCAGCACGTAAAAAACGGCCTTGCTCCCAAGCTACATTATCCACCGAGCTGTCTTGTCGGCATCATTACATGTTATGGTAATTTGGTCCAATAGAAGATTTGGCTTGGGTGATACCCAAACTACAAACAAATGCATAATTCGTTAGCCCAATTTTGAACCACGCTACATCACGGCTAGTTATTCGAAGAAGAAGAAAAAACGTTACGAAACGAAAAACGTGATACAATGTTAGGTTAAGTCAGCTGCGGAACTAAACTGTAGTGTTTAGAGAACAACGGAAAATCAGATCGACTGGCAAACTGTGGCAAACTGTTTACAACAAACCCATCACCAGTGAGTTAGCAGGCAGGCACACTCGTGTACGAAACAGACCCTGCAGAAAAAGCACACACTGTTGCTGAGGAGCTGAGACGGCGATAGTTACATGCAGTCAGAATGGAGGCCGAAGACAACCTCGGCGCAAGAAGATGTTCGTCTGGGAGAGCCTACAAATGGTATCAAATAATAATAGAGGTGGACAGATAGAAGCTGAAGAGATAGTGCATTGCTCAACGCAGCTTTGCACATTATAGTGGTGCAACGTTACCAACGAGCGGTCAGTAGTCGCTTTGACCGACGGTCGAAAAGAGGCGTCAGACAACGAAATTGTGGCAACAGAACGAATTAAATGAAAGATAAACTAATACAGAAGACGATAAGAAACAGTGAACTACTAGATTAGAATAGTGCGAATCGAATGATGTTAGTTCTTGCAGAGGGCTGAAACCCGGTGATATCGGGCAGGTTGTGCACCGGTACACCGAGTAGGAAATATAAGTGTTGTCCCAAAATGCAATGTTTGCTTGGATGTCGGAGTGCAAAATTCAAGCAAAAAAGACTATGGAAATGGAAAATTAATGAAGAAATGGTACAGGTTTTAAATCTGTTTTGCATATGAAAATCAGTAGTTTTAGTTCAAATCACGTGACTTAAGTATTTTTTGTTGTCCAAAACAATATCACAATATATAATTTGGGAGTGGAAAAATCCCTCGTAAAATTGGTGGTTAGAGTTAGAATAACAATTGAGTGACCTTGCCCACCCAAAACCATCACATTTTGAGACACCGAATGAAAGAGAAAGCTACAACAAAAATTGCATTTCAAAATCAGTGCAGTAGAAGGAAGAACACAAATAAGACAACTTACAACCAGACGCCACAAAACGTGCATACTGTGACTCAAAACATAGCAGGGCTCTGAAGAATACGACCATGAGTCATCAGTCAGGTTATTTTGGCGGCTATTCGTGCGAATAATTCACAATGAAGGCACTCAAGGAGACAGGAAAATAGAAAGAGCATTTCCTTCTTCACGCTTGTAATCGACTTCATGCTGTTTGGTGCCACTACTACTACTGTGATTACATGACAATTGACCAATATTTTCCAAGAAAATTCACACCTTTATCATATTATATGCATTATTATACATACATCAATTAAGATGAAACCTGAGGGTACATGGAGAATGGAAATCTTCTTTAGGTACCTTTACAAACTAATAGAGTACTGGTGCTTTCAAGAAGAGTGTAGCGGATTCGGTATCCCAGCTAACGCTGAACACATTTCACAGACACAGATGTTTTGCCCATTGCATGGAAGCTGAACCCTCGCCCGGGTAAGGCACAATACGTAATTGAGCGGGTAGGGAGTGGGTAGGGAGTGGGTGGGTGTGGTACGACCCCCTGGCGTTTCGCCCCTAATTGAGCCAGAGCCTTGTTTACATAGCGAGCGAGTTGATTGTGACGAGAGGAAGCCACTGATGTCCGACTTTAACGTCCTGGGTCCTTAAAGGACATGTGAGGCCATGTCAATGAACCGGACGTCATTAAAAACGTAAGTGCGTAGAAATTAAATTTAATCGAAGTATAATCGCGAATGAGCATGTGATTATGCAAAAATGGAAGCCAAATTGAAAATTAGAGTCTCAAAATCTCCTAAAAACTATCAAAATAAAAAAGGTCGTCCGAGGTCAGTGACCTCGGTTGACCTGTGCAAGTGTATGACCCCAGTGAAACACATGAACACGCAAAATGAATGTCAACTTTGAAATCAGCGTCACAAAATGCCCTAGAAACTGCCATAAGCCAAACAAAGTAATCTCAGCTCATCGGTGTTCATTAGCTTCAGTTACCGAGGCAACGATCTCGGTGGAAACCTGATAAATGGCAACGATCTCGGTGGAAACCATAAATGTCGCCTGGTAACACCTGTGCAGTGTGCATATGCTCCTGGACAACAAACGAAACTGCACTATTTACAAGCATCGATACTTCGGAACGCCAGTTACGCCTGATATGACCTTGAGAAACAGGTAAAAGGCCACGGGTCATGGGAGGTAGATTTGTAAAATGTTCAGAGTATGTGTAAAATTGTTTAAAAGTAGGATTCATTGCACTAGGTTGATGACTACGCGAGTTATTCCTGAAAACCGAGGGGGCGTGGTGGCATCCCCCACCCGGCTGGTGGGGGATGCCACCTTATCAGCAGCTGATATGGGCAGCTGCTGCCCACGAGAATTCGAGCCACCAGCTTTTAAATGTATGCATAGCGTTCAATTGGGACATTAAATAATTCGCTGACCAAGCACGTGCCAAAAGTTTGGCGTGGCAGCCAACTTCATACTGTAGCAACCTTGATTTTATTTGTATTTCCGTAAACCTTTGCTGACGTATGTGACAGGAACGTTGGACTACTTCCTTTTTGCTGAGATGTTATTTTTCTTGTTCATATTTAAGGATAAAAGGGGAGACGAAAAAGAGGAAAACGTCTGACGTCACTTGCAGCGTGCATTTGTGTACTCATTGCTCCTAATGATCGTAATGATAAGGGGGTATGGGAATGATAGGGAATGATAAGGGATTGAATATAAATTGCTCCTAATGATAAGAGAGTTGAGAAGCTGTCACCACTAGGTACCGGGAATAAGAGCATAATGTTATTCCGTTATTCCTGTAGGTACTAAATCGCCAACCACATGTCATATGTCGCCGCCTGCTATGAATGGCGATGGACTGGGCACGGCCAGCGAAAGCTCTCTTCTCCATCACATCTCGGGTGAGCATAACTGCCCATTCATTATCAATACTGCCCGTCTGCTTTTCGCGCTAAGAATATGTATCAGCCGTATACAACATTTAGGTGTAGGTTTGTTTGTTTATAGCGGTTTTAGGGCGAACTGACTCATTAGGTCAATTTACGCCGTTATTGACGTTGAAATAAAGGATAAGCAAGGTTTTAAACGGGGGAAGGAAATATTCCAAAATTCATTGCGTTCCATCCCGAGACATAAGAGAAATGGTTAGGAGCCAGCAACGTCACCAGCATAGCAGCGGCAATGCCAAACTAGCCGCGACATGTCATCAAAGTCAAAATAAAAAGACAGCATGCTTACAATACATGGAAAGCCACTAAAATACCCGCTAGACATTAGCAGCGAATGATCGCACCGAGCGGCGAAATAAAGAGGCAAGCGATTTCCCAAAAGCGAGACATGCGAAACTACTAAATTCTAGTTAGCGTCCTCGTGTTGCTTTCGGTAATTTGGCTCAGCCAGTTCCGAGCACGGCACTCGGACCCGAAATAACTGGCCACAGACCGGGGACGGCACAACGGGTGTGCCGGCTCACTCCAGTGAATAGTGATAGTGACACACACACACACACACGCACACACACGTGAGAAGACACAGTAGCAAACCCCCCCCCCCCCGGTTATGACCGCCACGTGGCAGCAGCGGCGGTGGTCGACACCCCTCACCTTGAGGATCTGGAAGGAGCACATGAGGGTCTCGTCGACGGACATGAGGGCGCCGGCGTTGTCGAACTCGCCGCAGTAGTTGGGCGCCGAGAACAGCGTCACCAGCTGCCGCTTGGCGAAGAACTCGTAGCCGTCCTCCACCACCTGCGATAAACGGTGGGTGTGACAATGTGGGCACTGGACACAGAGACGAGAGGACGAGCACCCCCAGTCGCGACCTACCATTGAACATTGGGCGGCATAAGCAACAAACATGGTGGGTCGACAAAGTCGATGCACGAAGTGAACGAGTTCCAGCACGTCAGACGCGATGGTGCATCCCACAGCAATCTAGTTATTGCAAGATCTGTGTAATTGCTATCGCCGAAGCAGCTCTCTATTTTTGATGTTAAGTTTGGGAAACATATCATGACAATGTGCAAATTCTGACGTACTACACGATAATGCCAGCTGTTGAGTTCACCGACTCTGAAGACCATTTCGTGTTCATTGTCTGATACTTAACATAAGTTGGTTCAGAAAACCGAGAAGACAAGGAAAAGCAAATACAATCCGCCCACCATTCGGCCGAATCAACTTCTTTCGCCAACTTACCTGATGTGCTCTGCATATCAAGTCAAAGTCGTGCTTGTGGAGAAACTTGGCGACCACCTCGGCGCCGAACGTGAAGGACACGCCGCGATCGTTCTCGCCCCACCCCATCGTATCCTGCGGGAAAACATACCAACCGTTAATAGAATACTGGCCACCATTCTCGTCCCACACCATCGGCATCGTATCATGCGATAAAATATACGAACTGTTCGTTAAAACGCACAACAGGCAAACTAAAAGGCAGGAGAAGGATGAACACAAACCCTCTCGCATAAAAGGACAAAAGAAATCCCCCGTCCGTTCGATTGGAGACTGGTGCAGATAATGCAAAACGTAAATGGGGATCCCCTATGTGAGCAACACTGCTGCAGCTCTTGCGAAATATAAACCCTGGGTTCCCACCCACTGAACTCTATAGAGATGGAGAGGCGCATTGGCCGAAATACTTGTTAATGACGGCCGGCCATGTTATGATCACAAGAGCAGTCGGCGGCCTGTGTTAAGGATAGGGCGGCGGGCACCCAGGCTTGGAGAACATTTTAAAAATATAATTGAGGAACTACTAGTCCGTAGAGTAATATGACTACCACCACAATGTTCCAAAATTGAATGCAAATGATTCTAGGACTTTTCTTTTTTTTTGCACGAAAAAAATATTCTTGCCTAGAATTATTAATTAATTCATTTGGAAACATTGTGGGGTAGCCATTTTGCGCTACACCAGTAGTTTTCTCAAATATATTGTAAAAGTCAGCCTGGGTGCCCGCCCGCCCTATTCCTTTAACACAGGCCGCCGACTGCTCTGTGTTGAGTACCAGTTACGGCCGCCGTCAATTTAGACAACTCGGCCAATGGGTCGCAGGCGCATAATATAAAAAAACAATTGCTATTGCTACCCTGTGGTTCCACCATTGCAATGATAAACAGGATGCGTCGGGATTGCACTCTACGACGCAACCAGCTACTGCTTGGTTGTCAATTTTAGTTTGTAATAGAGTGAAAAATAAGTGCAGCTAGTAACACATTAGTAGAGCTAAGAGCTCATAGCGAGGGACGCAAACTACAAGTACGGCGACAGGTAGAAACCCAAAATGCCTGAGCCCTGAACTCAGTCAGGCATGTGCAAAATGACATGCATTTCTATCACTACTGAATAATGGCGAACAAGGTAAACATGGGCTGCAACATTTGTGCGCCATCAAATACCGATACAATGGCGCTTATGAAGTGGGGGTGTAATAGTTATATTTACATTCGTTATTATATCATATGCATTATTCATAGTCATATTTAATTATTCATATTAGTTACATATTCGTGGTAATATTCGCGTATTACAATTATTCCACGCGGTGGCTGTTATGAATGCAGCCAGCACACAATATTTCCTAGAGCCACCGACCAAAGTGGGTCCGTTCTCTTACAGCACCGTCCTCCAATTGTGTGCGCGAGGCTTGCGCGCTGTTTGTCGGGCCTCGGGGTCGGATTAGACCAGGCCAGCGAGTACTTTGGGTCGGATTAGAACCACAGCGAGTATGTGCGAACCTTATCGGGACTGGTTTACAAAACGTGCCTTGTCTGTTTTGGCTGTCGGGCCAGAACGGGTCAGGTATACCTTGTCTGGGTCGGGCCAGAGCGGATCAGGCACTGTCTGGGTCTGACCAGGGCAGGTCAGGCATTGTCTGGGTCTGACCAGGGCAGGTCAGGTACTGTCTGGGTCTGACCAGGGCAGGTCAGGACATATTATGTCGGGGTCGGACCCGGGCAGGTCAGGACATACCATGTCTGGGTCGGGCCCGGTCAGGTCTGTGCGTGCCTTGTGTTTGGATCACAACAGGCCAGTACGTACCTTGTCGGGGTCGGACCAGAGCAGGTCGCAGAGCAGGCCCTGGTCGGGCACGTCAGTGGGCCGTGGGATGCGCCGGATCTGCTCCATGCTCTGCAGGTCCGGTGAGAGACCACCGTGGCAGCAGAAGATCTTCTCGTCGACGATGGCCGCCACCGGCAGGCAGTTGAAGCAGTCGGTGAAAGTCTTCCATAGTTTGATGTTATACCGCCGTTTGCCTAACAAATCAGCAGCAGCATAAACATTCAACCGTGGACAACGAACACACCTGCCTTTGCCGAAGAAGGCTCAACACTCTGCTGCGAAAGAAGGCACACACCTGCTGCGAAAGAAGGCACAACACCTGCTGCGAAAGAAGGCACAACACCTGCTGCGAAAGAAGGCACAACACTAAGAGTGAACACTTTTACGAACTGTCGATGAAATACAAAGCAACACCAGTCATTTATATATATTCAGGATTTCGTTAAGTTACAGCTTTTCGCGACTCACGGTTCGGGTTATGACCCATTTACCCCGTCAAATCAAGACGCAGATCACAATCGTTCGCATGAGCAAGTTTTCGAAATTCGTACCGCCGAGGGTTACCATTTGACGATCTATCCGTGACATGATCGTAATTCGTAACAGTAGCATTCAGTAAACGAAGTAGAAAATGGTGACGCGCTCACAAATCATTTGCTTGTAACTCCACACAACTCCCACATAACCTCGAACTTACACTCTTCGTAGAAGCCATATATTCTGTTGATGCTAGCACACTCGTGGTTTCCGCGCAGTAGGAAGAAGTTCTCGGGGTATTTGATCTTGTACGCTAGCAGGAGGCAGATGGTCTCCAGGGACTGTTTTCCCCGGTCGACGTAGTCACCCAGGAACAGGTAGTTGGACTCGGGCGGGAAGCCGCCGTACTCGAACAGGCGCAGCAGGTCGTAGTATTGACCATGAATGTCACCTGCGAGGCAGAGGGCAGGCGATGGGTGAAAACATGACGGCCTTGCAGTCTACTTCTAGCACTCAACACCAGGTGAAGACAGCCAGTCAGAACATAACCAGCACCAAAAGCGTGCTGTAACCTGGTATAGCCAGTACTCTGGTAGCACACAATATAAACTATACCTCTGATACCCAAATTGTTAGATAACCGATAAGGCTGCTACACTGAGCAAGCAACTTAGCCTAAATCATGGCAATTAATGGAATAAATGGACTAATGGCTTTGAAGTTACACAATATTAATCATGGTTGTGACCAATAACAATGTAAAGGTCAAAATGCCTGTCTATGTCATGTCAAAATGCCTGTCAGTTACCCCTCAAATAACTGCATTGTAATCCATATATGGCAAAAGGTTGTCTGAATCAGGACAAATGGCAAGTACCAAAAATCAAAACTTGTCTCCCAAGGTGATGTCAAAAAATGTTGCATTGGCCACAACAGGCGACCAAACAATGTAAAGGCCAATACACATAAATTTATACATTCAATTAAGGTCTTGTGATGATGATTCAGGCTTACAGGCTTTTTCCTAGAAGTCAACTTACCACATATTTTCAGGGGTGCTTCCAACTCCAGTAGCACAGGTTGTGACAAGAATATTTCCCTCGACTTCAGACAAAGTCCCCTGATTTCATTCTCAGTGAGCTGAACATTCTTTCCTGGTCGTGCTCCTCGAACTGAAATATACAGATACTTGGTTAGACAAGTCACATGCAACCTGCTCAAACAGGCACCCAGGTCTCAAGGTACAGAAGTCGGAATATATTCTCCAATTGGATACACAATACATTCCAGGAATGAGTGTAATCTATATTGAAGGATGATGAAGTGTGTTGACAACAGCTTCAAGTGTAATAAGGGCTTTGTCCGCCCCTGTAGCTCAGTGGGAGAGCGCTGGACTTCTGACCTATCCTGGTAGTGTCAGTCCGGGTTCGAGCCGCTTCGGCGCTCGCTATTTGCTCCCGACTGGGATGACCTGCGGCCGGTGGCAGCGGTCGCACTCAAGGCCAGGTGAAGTCAGTGAGCGGGGCGGACCGTGTCCAGTATGACGGGCACGTACAACTTTCGTCTCTAAGTTCTGGCGGCCAACAGGAATTGCGCGATCGCGTGGTAAGGTCAGGACCAGCGCAACAAGCTCGAATTAGCGCGGGTCTTGACCTGGAAAGTCATCCATACCAAAAATTCCGACTTTTCTCCACCCTGAGACTCCATTGTAAATGGCGCCTCTGCCCTTCCTCAATAGCTCAAATGAAAGGTCTGGGAACGTACCGACAGGATCTGTGAAGATATACGGCTCATTGTGAACTTGAAAATATTTTCAACATCAAAGTGTTAGCACGAAACACAAGCAAACAGACATATCCTATGTAATTCGCTGCTCATCTTCCATCAGGCACAGCTGCTCATGATCAAGAGATGAGCTGTATATCATCACAGTTCCTGAAAGCACATGGCCCGACCTGCCTTTTGAGCTAGAGCCGGGGGGACGCGGGTGTAGACACCATTCACACTAACCTCGTTTTCAGGCCGAGGGTGGAGTAACGACCCAAAATGGCGCAAAAATGAATTGTTGTTTAGAAACGGAGTCTAAATGTTCACAACTACTGCACGTCCCCCCAAAAAAAAACTGTGAATGATCAAAACTCTCCTACAATAAGTTAGTGTGGATTTTTCACACCAGCCACATACAAAGTTACACCCGTGCTCCTGGCGCCTCAGACCGCAAACACGCCGACAGGCTCGCTGGCAAGCCGACCGCCCAGTCGACACGAAGACCTTCACAGCTCACAGTATCACAGTTCTTGAAAGCAAGGATCCTATGTAATAAGCTGTTCATCTCCCATCGGGTGCGTCTAGTCGGTTATCGGGACAAATAGCCGGCCGGCCGCCGTACACAGTAGTGTGCGCGTGCCTCAAGCTTAGCTTGCGATTTTGTGTTTACCGGCCGATTATTAAACTTCCGATGTCTGTCTGCCACAAATTGTGCAATATATCAGATTCCGTTCAACACAAATGTTATCCGAACTTCAAATTGTTAAATTATGGCCGGCAAAGTTGACGCCGGTGATTCCCATGCCGCGTCGCCGTACGTAACGACCAGCGGCACGCCCTCCTAGCATTCGTCTCTTCTTTAATCTTCGTTTTGTAGACCGATTGTTTCAACTTGAAGATGCTAGAAAGAGAATAGTTGCCTATAGCTGCATGAACAATAAATGTATGCTAGGCTCACCTGATATGATAAGTAGAACTATGTTGCAGCTACAGCAGTTTGAGTTGGCGATGCAATCACAGCGTCTGATTGTGATAGCTCTTGGCAAAGCTTACTTAAAAAAAAATATATCGTCCTTTTTGACGCGTTCATGAAAATCTTATTAGATTAAGCGCTTGAGATGCTGTGAGGGGGAATGATGGTGTGGTGTGGGGACGAGGAGTGGAAGTGGGATTTTTAAAAAAGTTGCTTTCATTTGCTTGAATGCATTCACCTGATCTTAGTTAGATTTGCATGGATTTCATGGATTTTCAAGTTCTAATTATCGATTTTCATGGATTTCATGGATTTTCTAGTTCTAATTATCATGTCAGCATGAGCCTGGCATAAATTTGTATTAGACATAAAGCTATCTCAAGCTATCTCTTTCTTAGCTAACTCAAGTTTAACAATGTCTGCAAACGAAGATAAAAGGTCGGAGGAGCCTGAAGCGTGCACGCTGACGTTACGTACGGCATCCAGCGGGAATCACCGGGCGGTCAACTTTGCCGGCACATAATTTAAAAGTTGGGGTCAGAAAACATTTGTTACGACAAAATCAGATATATCGTACAATCCGTGGTAAACAAACATCTTAGTTTAATAATCAGCCGGTAAACAAAGAATCGCAGGCTAAGCCTGAAGCATGCGCACACTACTATGTACGGTGGCCGGCCGACCATTTGACCCAATAGCCAACTAGACGCAACCTCACTCCGATAGGCACAGCTGCTCCATGTCACAGATGAGCTGTATATCATCACAGTTCCTGAAGCACATGGCCCGACCTTTCTCTTTGAGTAGGTCTGGGGGGGAGGGGAGGCGTAGACGCATTGTTACGCTAACCTCGTTTTCAGTCTGAGAGTGGAGAAAACGGACCTTAAAATAACTCTTTATCTGGGAACATATTGAGTGATCATTCCAATAATTGTTGTTGCTGTGCACAGTTAAGGTATGCTCGGACCTGGACTCAGCAGCACGCAGCTATAGACCATACTTTAAGCTGCTTGTCTAAGCTACCACGTAAAGTACATCATACGTGATATTAAGCATTTTGGCAGCTTGCTGCACAGTAGATCCATTACAAAACTACTGACATCATCAATGGCTTCGCTTCCACCATGTTTTCCCACACAAGCCAATGGCAATGGGCCTAAAACAATAGTGACTGTACCCTGGTGTGATGATTGGGTGTAATCATTTTTGGGGACAGTGACCCAATGCCAGCTAAACTGGTCATTTTGGGTACAATTACTTTTCTTACCATACAATTTCTATGAAATGAATAAATTAATGATTGACACTGACATCATCAAGATTGGTTCATCAACCAAATCACAATTAATATGCCAGATTGACAGGACTTTTGAATTTGGAACTAAAACTTTTCATAAATCAGTTTAGTGGGTTTATTCCAAATAAGGAGGGAGTGGGGGTGTTCTCTCACTGGTAGGCGTTTCACCCGTGCCCGACAGCTTAAGGATGAGACAGCAGCGCACGAGGGGAACCCAGGATCCATAGGACACGCCAGTTGACAAGTTACATTGCGGAAATGGTTGCCTGATTTAATAGACACTGGATTTGAGTATCCTCCATAAATAACACACTTTCTAATATTAGCTTTGTGTCTATGATAAAGTTCCTATAATAACAGTAGATTCGAATGCGGTCCAACAGACATATCGATAGAGAGATCCTCCCTTAAATCTCATTAGCTAGGCCCTTTTTGAACGTTTGCTAAGTCGGGTGCAGTTACAACACACTCGGGGAGATTGTTCCAAATTGGACACATCGGTTGGAATCGAGGTGCTTGCGCACAGCAGAGTAACGTGTGATCATGGATCTTGAATGCGGTGACCGGGTGCCCCACGGGGAGGCTGAGTGAAGAAAGTTTCTGGCTCAGTGCAGCTTATGCCATTGAATATTTTCCAAATTGAATCAAGATCTGCTCGAAGGACCTTTCCTGGCAACTGAAATAGTTATAATTCCCTCACCTCTCCGCATACGACAAAGTCACGAGGTTGTCAATCTTTTTAGTCGCACGATCTCTGAACACGCTCCAATTTCTGCAATCCTCCCTATAATCCAGTGGGTTCCACAACACGACGCAATATCGATCAGTGGTCTGACATGAGTTCTGAAGAGAACACATCATGAAGGTTAGGTGTGGCGACAACAGTTGATTTTAGAAGCTTTGACACAAACCAGATGCCTTAGTGAGCCACAGACACAATATGCTCATGAAATTTGAGTTTAACATCTACCAACCCTCCAGGTCGTTATGTAGACTGAAGACAGGAAGAGACTACCATCTAGAACAGTAGAGTGGTGACACTTGGTTCTTTAAGTTTCTCGAGGAAACGCACGCACCGCACCTTCTTCTCTATTCATCTTCTAAAAACCCCATGATTTAGACGTGCGATGAAGCACATCTATATCACATCTGTTAGTGCGCAAGCAGCCGGGTATTGACAAGGAGATTTTGAGTTTACATGTGATATAGCTTAATCATCAGCAAAATTTTGTTAAGTGGATGCTAAATTTGATCCTCATCGATTATATAAATAAGAACAACAGTGGCCCAGCACAGATCCCTGGGGGCACACCACTGTTGACAGCTCTCACCGCTGAGAATGCCCTTCACAGATAACGTGCATTTCTCGGCCTGTCAAACGAAGCACATCCATTTCAAAAGCTGCCATGCGATGCCAATGGACTGAAGTTTAGCTATCAAATTTGGTGACACTACAATCGAAGGCCTTGCTAATAATCAAAAGTTACAAAAGGTCACAGTATTTCCCGGCCGAGTCCATTGAAGCAGAAATGTTGTCATATACCAAAAGAAGTTGTTCCAATCGTTGACCTTCCCCGTTAAACCCGAACTGGTGGTGAGAGAGTAATGTATTGTCAATTTAAAATAATCTTGTAGATGATCAGAGATTGATACCGCTCCATATTGATTCAAAGACGGAGTGAGGCTCAACTGGTCTATAACTTTAATGGTTCAACATCTATGGCCTTTTTGGGGAACAGTGACCCCCATCAGCTAACCTGGTCATTTTGGGTACATTACTTTTTAACCATAAATTTCTATGAAATGATAAATAATGATGACACTGAGACATCATCAAGATTGTCTTATCAAACCAAATCAAATTAATATGCAAGATTGACAGGACTTTTGAATTTGGAACTAATAACTTTTCATAAATCAGTTAGTGGTTATTCACAAATAAGGAGGGAGTGGGGTGTCAGAAGAATGTTAATGAAGTAACAAAATCTGACATTTAGTGATCTATATAATGACCTGGACCAAAAATTACTTGGGTAACTTAAAAAATGCAACTTTTGAATCCCTACCAGGCTGAGCTCTCAGAGACACACCTGAGCTTGGATTAAAGGAAATAGTTCACCTTCAATGTGGGTTTTGAACTGAGAATAGCAGTTTTGTAGCCCATGTTGAAAAACCCCTCAACTGCAAATTTTCTAGGGCTTGAAAGGGCTCTCCAGCCGAATATATTTAACTTTTTGTCGAAGGATTGTGGGCCTCACACGCCTGGGCAGAGGCTATACAGTAATCTTATGCGACTACACATTTGAATCTGATTGGCTGAGCCGAATTTTACATTGCGGAGAGTATGCATATAGTTTTGATGAAATTAATAATCTATGTCCTTCTGTCCTGAATCGGCGCGATGTATGGCTATTTTTGACATTATGTGAAAAGAAGTTGTATTTGAAAATATAATCAAATTGTGTTTGCATAAAAAAAGAAAAAAATCCAATGGTGAACTATTTCCTTTAAGCAATCACAAAACATAACATAATTTTATAAACTTTGTTAAATGTGTTAGTCCATAACATTTCTTCTTTCAGTAACAAAATGTCTTCAATTAGTTCAGTGGTTACTTTCTTTCTCCTACTAGCTTGTACCCCAAAATTAATTAAATGTCCACAATAAATTATGACAGTACTGATATACATCAGTCTAAACCTCACAAGCTTCTTCAAATTTTCAGTAATATTTTACCTGAGTCCAACACCTGTTTTCTGCATAAAATTTGAATTTCCTGAGGGACTTTGATGCAATGATTCCAAATATGATATTCATTTGTTGTGCAAATCAACCATCAAATCATCCTAACTGAAATATGCTGCTACTCCATATTGGGTGTAATGGTTAGGTTAGGTTGTGAGTATGACTAATTTGCACCATAAATAATTATCATATTTGGAGTCAGCACATCAAAATACCATAGAAAAAACACAATTTATGTAACAAGTGATGGAGTACAATTTTACCATATTTCCTTAAATATAACTTGAGTAAAGTATAGGCTGTGGTACATGAAAATGATTGAATTCTTGAAAATGATTGAAGTATTGAATTATTCTTGCAATTTTATTTAATCTTATCCAGATTTGCAACAGAATAAGGCATTACCACAGGTTGGGGCGACCCCATAGAACAATATAATATCTTATGAGAAAAACAAACAAATTAGAGCACACTGAGTGGATCTTACATTATATTTGAAAATATATGGTTAACAGGGAATGCACAGGGTGTACTTAATATTAAGTCAAGCTCATTGTTTACGTAAACATTATAATATAATGTTCTCACCACAACCATTTCTTTCACAGAACAAGAACAGAACAAGATCATTTTTGCCCGAACAAAAAAGATAATCTCTTATGGCGACTGCCCATGTTTTGATGAATATGAAGATAAACATAATTGACTGCTACATTTCAAACTACTAACTATAACATTTTTGGCATGGTGCCAAAGTCAATCAGAAACTACAGCAAAACCTTTCAAAACCGCATGAGATTGTAGAGCTAAGTTTTCCCATTCATATCAGTGCAATTAGCTATTCAATCAATATCGGAGTAAACTTCCCGGGCCCGGGACCGATCCTCACACCCTTCACAAGCCGTTGATAAGCTTGTATCGTTGCCACCCACCTTCCAAAAGACGAGCGATGATGCTGTCGATGTTTAATTTGTCAGTCTCCGCCATTACACAGAACAGAGATCAATGAGCAAGACAAATGTATTCCCCAGATGTTCCTGGATGTGGGCTTAGACCGGCTTAAAAGATACCCAAGAAATTTAGAACGAGATTTTCGGCCGGCAGGCCACCGAAATGTAAGTACATAAGACAGCAAGGAAAATGGCGAAGCAGTGATAGAGAGTATAACAAAGCAAAGTTGGCACCGATAATACAGCTGACGATCAAATTTTGGAACTCTGCATTAAATAATAATCATTCTGAGAAGCAAAATAAAATTGAAAATAATTTAAACGTACATAAAAGAATAAAAAACACCAGAAAACACAGTAAAGTGTGTTTAATTACATAGTGGGTGTGATCAATCTTCAATCGTTATTACTCAAACTATCTGCAAATTAATAAATATGCTAATTGCCCCTTATTATTAAGTTCAAAAATCGAGTTGTTAAGTATAATGAACTTGTATTTAAGAACTAAGAACATCTTTTTTCCATCATAGCTGTCAATTANAAATTTTGAAGTTTAACCATCCAGGTCACCATTAACCTGGTTTGTCCACTCCCTGTAGCTCAGTGGGAGAGCACTGGAACTTCTGATCTATCCCGGTAGTGGCAGCTCGGGTTCGAGTCGCTTCGGCGCTCGCTATTTGCTCCTGACTGGGATGGCCTGCGGCCGGTGGCAGCGGTCGCACTCCAAAGGTCAGGTGACGTCACATTGAATTTTGAATCGAGGACTACAAATGTGTCTCATTTTTCTTTTCCTTTTCAACGTTATTCTTCTCGATTTTTATTTTAAATAACAATCTGTTCAGTAAAACACGTTTTACTCAAAATTGCATTGTGACCTTTGATGACCTCTGGAGCCTAAACTATTGACTTGAGTTCAATTTTAATAGATCCAACTTATGTGGATTTTTCAAGAGCTTTCGATTGTTTTTTCCCGTTTATTCCTAGCTATCATAGTTCCCGAGATAATTGGGGTTGTTCGAAGTGGAGTCCTAAAACTGGGAAATTTGACCTTTGATAACCTATGGCGACCTCAATATCGACCCAACCTAAAGATACTTGCTGCAACTTCGAATTTCCATGTCAAGAGCTTTCGAACGTCATTGTCTGCGTCTGTCTATCTATTTTAGTTTTCGAATTAGACAGGGAGTCATTTTACCCCACCCCCCACCATGGCGAAGTTGTCTCGGAGGCCCACCAGGGCGCGGGTTTTCTATTATCCTGCCATCATAAAAGGCATTCATATGGAACAAATATCAGTGATTTAAGAAATACAAATGACTCAAAGTAGGGAGCCGTTAATTATGTTCGATCCAAACTTATAAAAGCGGGCCTCGGACGCCCCAATTCGTCGTACTTACGCTTATGGGTTATGCTATTGCGAGGTTGTAAATTCATATTTATTTTCGCAACTTTAAAGCATTCATATTAAACAAATATCAGTGATTTGAGGAGGAGAAACCGTTTAAAAGTGGGGAGAAGTTAACATTGCTGGCCCACAGCCTGAAAAGTGGGGGGTCATGGCTCCTGCGGCCCCCCGTTCTTACACCTATGAAGAGGGGGCATCTAAATTGTCTGATCCTGTCCAGTGTCCAAAGCTCAAGGTAAAGCAACTTCGGATTTCGGAACCACTTCTCATTCGATTTTTCAGCCCTGCATCTCACCGCCAAGCAGCAGAACCAGTGATCGTAATTAGGTTGATCTGGTTTCAAGAGAGAAGGATTGCTTACTGGGTGCTAAGCCAAAGCACACTTTGTTCAGGTGTAACTGTATTAAAAGTAATATATTTTGGGAAAAATGAAGGGACATGTGGTAAGCCGCAGGATATACTTATTTGGCTCAAGGCAATATATATAGGTACCTACATACGTGAGGGGTTTACTTTCTACAGGCTACTTATCTGGCAGTCTTCCCAGGAACTTGCAAGCTGCACGTGATTCAGGTCAATTGACAAGAACGTGGCTGTTTGTGGACACGTAATTAATGGAGTGAGATAACAGACGTCATAACTGGCTTGGGCTTCTTCGTGACGTTTAGCTGTAGTGATCGAGCTTGTGAGGCTCAGTGTATTTGTATGTCCTTATATGTTCCCGAGTCCGGCTATCTTTTTTACTACATTACCTCGATGCGAAGAAGGATTTCCCTTTATGTTTGCTTGTTTGGCATCAGCCCATTTTTTTAGCATTTTGAATGCAGTATGTAATGCTAAACCAAGGACAACAATACCAGTCTAAGCAGAAATCAAAGCCATAAGGAGCTTACACATCCGGTTTAACTCAGAGCAAGAGTAGAGAAAGGATTGTCTAGCCACAAATAGGTCAGAACTGGCCAGGTAGATTATTACCAGTGATATAATTGATAAATTATTTGCTCTATATATTAATGAGGACCAATTACGAATTGTGTGTAACTAAGAAATCATCGGCAGAAAATACGTTGACACCGATATTTAAAAACACCAATTCATAGGACATGCGTATACATGCAGTCTAGGACATGCATTTGTCCCAGCCCCGACTTCTGAATTGATGTGACGGTGATATCCGCTGGATATGTAACGTGAATACTGGAGAGTTAAGGACACGGCCAGTATTTCTATTTGCCTATCTGACTCTCACTCTTATCTGCTGACAGGGAAAGTGTACCGATGGACTTGACCGGTTGACCCGTCTTGTCCAGACCAGTCTTGTCACCGGGCGGTGGTAGGCGGCCCTTGCATTTAGTTTCCAGTAGCGGACGGCCCAGTCATATCGTTTCCAGTGTCGGACGGCGCTCTCCGGTGGACTGGAGCCGGTGGACAGTCCGACCATGGGCCTGTTCCCATCGCGCCTCCAACCCCCTCTAACCTCCTCCAAGGGCCTGTTCCCGTCGCTCCTCTAACCCCCTCTAGCTTCCTCTAAGGTGCTCCAACTGCAACTGCTCTGTGTTAACGAATACGACCGGACCAAGTGAGACCAACTTAGAGGAGGTTAGAGGTGCGACGGGAACAGGCCAATAAATGTCACCAGTGGTGGTGGTTGAACACTGAACCCCTGTCCCTGTCCCTGTGGTCACTGATTTCACAAACACTGACAGATTATATAGATATGACAGATTATATAGATCGGCCTGACCGTGGCAGTGCATTTCGCAGAGGGGCGGCCATTGTTCGCTAACTGGGACAAGGCCTCGTGCTATTTTGGCAAAGACCGGCCTACGGACGTGGCAGCGCCGCCGCGCTGGTCTGGTCGGAGCCAAGCGGGGGCGATCGACTCGAGCTCGCCGGCTCTTGCAGGGACTCAGTAAAACGGTTGCTTTGAAAGCTGAGTCGGAACAGCATAAGCAGCGGGTTCAGGGTAGGGACAGAGACAGGGACAGGGACAGGGACAGGGACAGGGACAGGGACAGGGACAGGGACAGGGACAGGGACAGGGACAGGGACAGGGACAGGACAGGGACAGGGACAGTGAAGGGACAGGGACAGGGACAGTGATGAGAACATTGGCAGGTACGGGCAGTCATAGTGCATTGCACAGGCAAAGGCACAACCACTAGGACAGCTCCACGGCTATTTTTAAGGAAATTTCAAGTGCTTAGTTAGTTTCCAGTCCCAGTGTGTGGGGGTGGGGTGGGTCGTGGGTGGGGGGGGGTGGCAAATTGGGTAAACGGGCCTGTTTCACAACGATAAAAAGACGTAATCTCTATGCTTAAGAAGTGTGCCATTGAGCAGTGTTTGGCAGTATTTCACCGTTACTAGCGGGGTGTAACGTTGTCTGCTTAGTGGAAAGTATTTTCAATCTGCACAGTATATTTGAAATATCACCTTTTAACAACGCCTTTTAGCGATCTCTATGGTATCATACGGAAAAAATCGTGTTATTTGTATTATCACAGACATTATCTTCACGTGTAAGAGGACAGCCTGATATTGGCTACTGGGATATGAGGGGCACATAAATACACACGTAGATGTTGTCATGCGATCTGAAAAATGAATTTATTTGATGATATTATATGCTTATATGTCAAACCTACATAACATTGCGAATTAATACAATGTATAAGGAAACAATTCCATGCAGACGAACAGACATACAGAAACACTTTCTTTAAATAGTACGCAAGATTAAGTTAAACGATAATTATCTTTAATAAATCAAAGAATAGCTAGTTATATCTCTTTTTCCTGGTTTCACTTTCACTAGTCAAATATAAGTTGTCATGATTAGAAGGCTTCGGAAATAATAATGGATTGAACTTAAAGGGACAGTCACTGTCTGTTAAATGAACAATGGATATGGTAAAGAGCAATTTGATTTGGTTTGCACCATGAAGTCTGTTTTTCGTTTTCGTTTTTTATTCGCGCCCAATAGTCCAATATCTTCGTTCAAAGTTCAGTTTTCTTCCAGCCAATGACCTTGAAGAGTCCGTTCACCACACCACTACGTACCCAAATATATTAATTGCTGCATTTAATTTTCGTATTGTTGTTATTTGCATGTAGTTCTCTGACATATCTTCTGGTTTGTCAATGTCTTTGAAATTTGTTTTGAAAACTCATATTTCAAAAACAAAAATAAGCTTTTTGACATTTCAGGGGGCAAAAACAAAACATTTCAAAAATCCGAGACAACAATCTATTTACCTATCTGTTTATGGATTGCATTCTGCTTATCATATTGCCTTTGTACGGTCTGTTAAAGTTAAGCTGATTTATGTGTAAAAACCGTGTGCAGTGACATCCCTTAATTCGCTATATCTAAAAATATCAACAAAAACTGCTTCATTTTCGCACAGAAGACGTGATGTAGCGTCAGGTATCCGAAATTTCACGTTGATAGCGCTAATCGTTTTTGAGTGATAGCGACAAAACGGCAGAGGGTGTTAAACGCCCTCCCCGAGTCAATGCTGAGTTTACCCTATTACTGTGGAGGGGGGTGGGGGGAAATCACCCCTTGATTTTTTTCGGCGTACAGTTTCCCAACATCATTTAGAATCTTCAAGCTTGCTGAATTTTCCTAAATTTCATTGCGCATCGAATGGTGTGCTTTTTTCAATATGAGTCTCCTAGGAGGGGGTCAGGATAGCTTTTAGGGGCATGTTTTGGGCCGTTTTAATTCTAAAACCTTCGCAGGCAATAATCACCGTGGAGAAGTTTGGTGCTGTAAGGAATATTACGCGAAATTAGAAGTGGTAATAGAATCGTCGCTCTTTCAGATGACATTCTCTATTTGTTTTTCAATCTTGTTTTAAAATCCAATAAAAACGTTTTTCTTTTAAAATACATTTTTTTTTTAGCTTCGATGAGAAATTTTGGAAAAACGGGAATATATGTAATAGATAGACCAATAAATATTTGTCGAAAGGTTTCAGGTTCAATATATATATTTGATTGACCTGAAGTCAGGTCAATGCAATATTCATTTTCAATATGCTTAACCCCGTCCTAAGGGGCGTTTTTCACTTCGCCCTACGCGTGGGGGGGGGGGGGGGCTGAAGACTCCTGCTAACTTCAAACCAAAGCACGAAAGAGTAACGCGGAAAACGGCATGTTGCTTCTGTGAGGAATTCCAAAGGTATATCATTTTTTGTTTCAGTCAACGCAAGTACCTTCCAGGTCAGTGAATGACCCCAAATCGGCCCACATACGAAAAATAGCGATTTGCCAAGCCGTCGTAGGTAATTATTCAAGTTATAATAAAATGATTTGGTAGCGTAAGTTGTTGGTCGTTGCAACTAGCTATCAGCATTATGATTCTTTTGTCTGGGTTAGTTATGACCTCTTAGAACGGAATTGTCACCATCGTATAATTACTAATGGCATTAGCCCTTAGCGAACCTCGACTCGATCACGTCCAGAATAGGATCAGACATTCAAAATTAGAATATATAAATACAAATAAAAGAATGTTCTAGACAGTTTTGGTCCTGATTACGAAAAGGTATTGATTTTTTCGCATCGGTAAAAAAAGTCAAAAAAGTGAATTAAAAATTACGTCATAAGTTTTTACAGTTAGAAGCATTATTTAGCAAACATAGAGATATTAGCCCGTTTCACGATGGATTTTTTGCGCGAATGTTTTAAAACATTTTAAAAGTTTTAAATGTTTAGTAGTGCCGCTTCCACGATGGACTTATTTTGCGAGAAATGCTTTACTTGCACTACGTCCCGGGCGAGGGTTAAACAATTTTTTCGCAGTTAGCATCGTGAAGCGTCTCTCTAAAACACTCCAAAAGTTTTCTAAATGTTAAAAATTTTGCGCGAAATGTTTTAAAACATTTTAAAATGTTTTGGAGTGTTTTAGTAGTAGACGCTTCACGATTGGATTAATCTGCAAAAATGCTTTAACCTCGCCCTCGGGACCGTATGCAAGGGTTAAAGCTTTCTCGCAAAATTAGTCCATCGTGGAAGCGGCTACTATGAAACCATTTTAAAACATTTTAAAATGTTTTAAAACATTTCGCGCAAAATAATCCATCGTGAAAACGGCTATTGCCTTACAATTTGATATGGGTATTTTTATGATAAGTTATGTCACACATGTTCCGTTTTTTAAATGTCTCTGAAATTTTGATTTTGTGTGATTATTTTTTTAAAATTTTGGAGGGCTAAAAAACAAAGTTTTTGAAAATCAAAAATTGACATATTGAAGAAAATATCGTCTTACGTCTGGTCTGATTTCGATTGTATTTTGCTGCAAAACTCTATTTCCTATGATTTTTTCCAACATTTATCGTATTTTTACGAGCATGACGTTATAAAAACGTCAATATCTCCAAAACTGCTTGACCAATTTCAACGAAATTTCTGCAGAATATGTACAATTGTTGTTTACTTAGATACTGAAAGTTTCAAAAAGATGCACAGCATTTGTACAAAGTTATTCAAGAGAAGCCTCTGGGGAGGCCTGTCAGACCCCCGTAGGGCGAGGGTTAAAAATGTAAAATAATTGTTAAACACAGTCCACTTATTTAAGTATCATGTCATCTTAGGCCCTTGACGATGACCAGGATGCAATTTTCAGTCAGTGACCATAGTCCTTTTAGTTTTCGAGATAGTGAGGGGGGTTCTTTTACCTCCATCAGGATTAAGTTGTCCCAAGAGGCCCACCGGGGCGCGGGTTAAGCTTTTACGATTGTTGGGAACACAAAATAAATGCTATCAAGGCAAGACATGCTCATTTTCGGTAAAGGGTACGGATAAAAACCTGTGCCTTAATCAAATATTCCGGTGGCATCATAATGTATCTCATCAACTGTGTATACGAGAGACACGTATACATGTCACTATTGGTGGTAGCTGCACGGTTGGGCTGCATTGCAATTCCGTAAAAAATAAACACCACTTCACATTATTTTTAAACGTATGTGACGCACTGGCGGATCCAGGTGGGAATCTAGTCATGCCTCCCAAAACAATCCTGAAATCGGAGCAAAACTGACACATTTTATATAGAAAAACAACAACATTTACTGAGGAATGTTTGTTTTAAGGGGCCTCAGCTTACAGGCCCCCTGAGGTTTTTCTATAATAACTTTTTACACATCAAGCGAATCTTGCCGAACTTTTCAGTAGCTAAGTTAACATCATTTATACGTATCATGTGAAATTTGGTAAAATTGGTACAGTATTTTGGCAGATAATGACGTTTTAGTGACGTCATGTTGGTAAAAAACGGTAAATATTGGAAAAATAGTAGAAAATAGATTTTAAAGCAAATTGTAAACACAAATGGAAAGATTGAAAGTGACATTTCCTTCTAATAACTGTCTCAGATTTGCAAAATTTTGGGGTTTTGACCCCAAAAATAAATTTAAAAAATTGGAGAAAAATCTCTACAAAATCAAAAATTTCAAAGATGTTAAAAAACGGAATATATGTGACAGAAATGAGCATGGACAGTATTCAAACAAAATTTCAAAGCAATATCTCTAATTTTGACTGAGTGATGGCTTCCGAAGTTAAATAACAACTTATGACGTCATTTTTCAAATTCACTTTTTTACTTTTTTGACCAGATACGAACATTTTTTTTGTATTTCTGAGACAAAACTGGTCTGGGAACATGTATTTTTATTTACATTGATCACTTTCTAATTTTGAGGTTTTATGACCGTTTTTTCCCGGACGTGATCTAGTCGAGGCTGCTTATGCTAATCGCCCATAGCAATTTTCATCTATGGTGACGTTTTTCGTTTCTAAGAGGTCATTAAATAACCCAGACCTAAAAATCGATATATGTCAGTTAGCTAATTCAACAACCAACATTTTGACGCTAACCAAATCACTTTATTTTCATAACATTAAATAATGGCGACTGGACAGAGCAAAACCCGTTATTTTTGGTGTGGTCGATTTGGGTTTGACTTGAGCCGGAAGGTCCCTTGACCTGAAACAAAATGATACTGGGAAATTCTTCATGACAGGCAACAGCTGTTTTTACTGTGTTGCTCTATGTTTGCTTGGTTTTGGAAATTAGAGGGGGGTGCATCCTCCCCGTACGGCGAAGGTGAGAAACGGGAGGGTTAAATCAACTATAATGAAAGCAAGGGAGTCCGATGAATTCTCGAATTTTGTGACAATTTTTGGAGTTAGCCCCCAAACCACCCATGCACCCCCAAACTCTGGATCCGCCAATGATGTGACGTCCTCAATATTTGGCACGGTTTCAAAGTTCACTCTACGCGGAAATGGTCAATAAACTGGACTGAAGTTTTTCCAATAAAACAAAATCCAAAACATATAACATATCACAAGTTTTTAACGCACGGCATTCCTGCAGCTACCAGAAATAGTTGTCCTTGGCCCTCAAAAACACTTAAGAAAACAAGCTACAACTGAATCGAACTTCAACTCTCCACATAAAGATGACCACGTCAAAAGCCCCTATATGGTAGTATTTAGTGTGCAACCGCATTCTCATAGCCAAGCGTGAAAACAGTTTTTAAATAAAACTAAACAAAGTGCCACTATAACGTCGATTCATATCTGGCAGGAACACCAAATGCTAGCCTATTATGTTCCTATATTTTTTCAGTTAGGCAAACTTTCGTGACTGGGTGTAGTTCTGCTGACTGGAGGGACATTGGCCCCCCAGTGTTAAAGGGACACTATCCGTTCAAAGTAAAATTTGATATGTTACAGAACAACCGGATTTGCTTTCATACCATAGACGTTAGTATCAGACCGGAACCGACTAACCAGACTTCTCAGACTGGTTTGGTGAGCGTGTCGCCATGGAGCTGCAGCGAGTCGACGAAACAATGTTGCTGTAATACAAACAGGTCCTTTCGAGGGACCTGTTTCGACCTTCCGCTTTCACTGCAGGGGAGAGTGCCCATATTGCTCAAAGTTTTATCAATGCGCCCACGCCGATATTTCAATAAGTACCATTTCCATTAAATGTCGGATCTTCTATGATTCATCTCCAGCATTGTTTTATATAACTTTTCAGCCTTCTGCCTACATGCGATGAAGCCTCGTAGATTTAATGCAACGCCTTTTCTCCAATAGTCCACTGCAAAAGCAACATTCATGAATCATGGAAGCCAATAGGCATTCAGTGAGTGGGCCTAGTTCGAGTTGTGACTCTGCAATCCCGGACATAACACAACTTCCAAAGGATACGTCACGCATACATAGAGAGAACTGGATGTCAAAACTTGTGAAAGCAACGCTCGTTTATCCCCCATTGCTACAACACACAATGCACATGACGGAAAAGTTGCAGAAGCGAGGATATGAAACCACAAAAGTGATGGATAATCTCGACGTCATAATGTGCTTGGCGATTATATGTCACAAGGATACAAGAAAATAATAGGTATCGTTTATGGCACGCTGTAAAACTACCTTCCTAGTTTCACAAAAAACATAATCATAAACATGCACAAAATCCTTGTCTGCAGGATTATGTGCGGGAAAGCTTTTGCTGTTTGGCGTTATTTATGCGATTTGTCTCTGGACCGGCCTGTGACTGCAGTGACTGCAGTGACGAGGGATAATCTGCAGTGAGAGATCGATCTGCAGTGACGAGGGATAATCTGCAGTGAGGGATCGATTTGCAGTGACGAGGGATAATCTGCAGTGAGGGATCGATCTGCAGTGACGAGGGATAACGACAACGTCTTGTCATCTCTCACCTGACGTCGTCCGTGTCGGACGCAGCTGGGGCACACAGCCAGCGGCGCACCCCGTCCAGCAGCCCGGGCCAGCGCCAGTCGGCCGCCGAGCCCAGCAGCAGCAGTGGCAGCAGCAGCAGCAGCAGCAGCAGCGCCAGCACCGGCCCAGCACCAGCCAGGCCCAGCAGGCCGCAGACGGCAGCCGAGCGGGCCGACACGGCCAGCGCCTCGCGGTAGTTCATACAGGCCAGCAGGCTGACCGTTTCCCGCCCGAGGGTGACCGCCTCGCCGGCCAGGCTGACCGTCTCGCCGGCCAGGCTGACGAGCCGCCTGCCGCAGGCGGAGTACAGACGCAGCGGGCCTGTGGCGGACATGGCGAGCTGTGCGGTGCCTCGGCCGGGGAAGCAGGCGACTGTGGCGTGGTGCGGGCCTGTGCCATCACTTCGGTGACAGACAGTGAGCGGCGGACTCCTGTCTCCTGCTGACGAATCACTGCGATCGGTCCCCAACTGTCCCACTGCCACCGTCCGCGCCATGCCGCAGGCCAATGACACACGATGCTGGCAGGCTCTCCGTGCAATCCACACGATGATATCTGATTCCTCGTATCTTCGCCGTGGTTTTACCGTTTGCTCGGCAGTGTATCCGGTCTTGGTTAATCGAATACCATCTACCACAGGAACTTCCTGGTCCGGTTCCGTTGAGGTGTTACTCTGCTTCTGGGTCAGAGATTAATCTCCCGTCAGTGAGGTCTTGCGTAACATCCGCACAGATAAACTCGCGCTACCTCTACCTCTGTCTGACCGCGTTTAAACCGACTCAGCAACAAAGTGGACATTTCAGCCCTGACCGCGATGCTAAGAAAAACCCGGTTTGAAGTGTGTCATGACGTGACCATAAGAAGCTTAGCCATGCACTACACGGCACTACACGACCTTCGAAAGCCATTAAACCCAACGATTATCAAGCTGCAGCTCGTGCGGCGTTTGGCCCAAATAGTTGATCTGCCGTCTGAAGCGTTCTCACTCTGATCATCAGCTGTTCACTCTGATCACCAGCTGTTCCCTCTGAACACCAGCCGATAGCAGGTCACAATTAAGTCCCCGAAACAATGGTCCGTCCGCCTGTGTCCCGCCTGTACTAGTCTCTATCGTCAGATATCGGGTGTGCCTTGCGCGGTCTGCGGATGGGCTGACATGTGAGTAGTTCTGCCCTCAGTCTGAGCTGACTGCCAGTCTCGACAGAGCCCTCAGTCTGAGCTGACTGTCAGTCTCGACAGAGCCCTGTATGAGCTGACTGCCAGTCTCGACAGAGCCCTCAGTATGAGCTGACTGCCAGTCTCGACAGAGCCTTGTATGAGCTGACTGCCAGTCTCGACAGAGCCCTGTATGAGCTGACTGCCAGTCTCGGCAGAACCCTGTATGAGCTGACTGACCAGTCTTGACAGAGCCCTGTATGAGCTGACTGCCAGTCTCGACAGAGCCTGTATGACTGAACTGCCAGTCCTCGACCAGAGCCCTGTATGACTGACTGCCAGTATCGACAGAGCCCTGTAATGAGCTGACTGATAGTCTCGACAGAGCCCTGTATGAGCTGACTGCAAAGTCATCGACAGAGCCCTGTAAAATGAGCTGACTGCAGTCCGACAGAGCATGTAATGAGCTGACTGCCAGTATGCGCAGAGCCCTTATCGAGCTGACTGATAGTCCTCCGACAGAGCCACTGTTGAGCTGGACTGCAAAGTCTCGACAGAAGCCCTGTATGAGCTGACTGCCAAGTCTCGACAGAGCCCTGTATGAGCTTGAACTGCCAGTTAAATCGACAGAGCCCTGTATGAAGCTGACTGATAGTCTCGACAGAGCCTGTAATGAGCTGACTGCCAGTCTCGACTGAGCCTGTATGAGCTGACTGCCAGTCTCGAAAGAGCCCTTTATAAGCTGACTGCCAGTCTCGACAGAGACCTTTATAAGCTGACTGCCAGTTTCGACAGAGCCCTGTATGAGCTGACTGCCAGTCTCGACAGAACCCTGTATGAGCTGACTGCCAGCCTCGACAGAGCCCTTTATAAGCTGACTGCCATTTTTATGGTTTTTATGTTTTCCTCCGTCCTCGACAGATCCTGCTATGAGCTGACTGCAAGTCTCGACAGAGCCCTGTATGGAGCTGACTGCCAGTCTTCGAAGAGCCCTGTATGAGCTGACTGCAAGTCTCCGACAGAGCCCTGTTAATAGCTGACTGCCAGTCCTTTGACAGAGCCCTGTATGAGCTGACTGCCAAAGTCTCGACAGAGCCCTGTATGAAGCTGAACCTGATAGTGCTCGACAGAGCCGCTGTATGAGTGACTGCAAGTCTGCGACAGAGCCGTGTATGAGCTGAACTGCCAGTCTCCGAAGAGCCCAGTATGAGCTGACTGCCAGTCTCGACAGAGCCTGAATGAGCCTGAACTGCGAGTCTCGACAGAGCCCTTTATAAGCTGACTGGCCAGTCCTCGACAGAGACCCTGTATGAGCTGACTGCCAGCCTCACAGAGCCTTTATCAGCTGGCTCATAAGCTGCCAGTCTCCGACCAGAGCCTGTATGAGCTGAACTGCCAGTCTTGACGAGCCCTTTATAAGCTGACTGCCAGTCTCGACAGAGCCCTGTATGAGCTCGACTGCCAGCCTCGAAGAGCCCTTTATAAGCTGAACTGCCAGTTCTCGACAGAGCCCTGTTATGACTGACTGCCAGTCTGCGACAGAGCCCTGTATGAGCTGACTGCCAGCCTCGACAGAGCCCTTCTATAAGCTGACTGCCAGTCTCGACAGAGCCCTTTATGAGGCTGACTGGCAAGTCTCCGACAGAGCCCTGTATGAGCGACTGCAGTCTAGACAGAGCCTGTATGAGCTGACTGCAAGTCTGCGACAGAGCCCTGTTGAGCTGACTGCAGTCTCGACAGAGCCCTGTATGAGCTGACTGCCAGTCTCGGCAGAGCCCTGTATGAGCTGACTGCCAGTCTTGACAGAGCCCTGTATGAGCTGACTGCCAGTCTCGACAAGAGCCCTGTAATGAGCTGACTGCCAGTCTCGACAGAGCCCTGAATGAGCTGACTGCCAGTCCTCGACAGAGCCCTGTATGAGCTGATCGTGCCAGTCTCGACAGAGCCCTGTATGAGCTGACTGCCAGTCTCGACAGAGCCCTGTATGAGCTGACTGCCAGTCTCTACAGAGCACTAACTGAGCTGACTGCCAGTCTCGACAGAGCCCTGTATGAGCTGACTGCCAGTCTCGACAGAGCCCTGTATGAGCTGACCTGACAGTCTTCGACAGAGCCCTTTATAAAGCTGACTGGGCAGTCTCTGACAGGAGCCCTGGTATGAGCCTGACTGCCAGTCTGACAGGGAGCCCTGTATGAGCTGACTTTGATATTGTGCTTCTACACGAGATTCTTAACTGAGCTGACTGCCAGTCTCGACAGACCCTGTATGAGCTGCTGCCAAGTCTCGACAGAGCCCCTGTTAATGAGCTGACTGCCAAGCCTGCGACAGAGCCCTGTAGTGAGACTGACTGGCCAGTCTCGACAGAGCCTCTGTATGAAGCTGACTGCCAGCCTCGACGGGGGAGCCGCCTGTATGAGCTGACTGCCAGTCTCAGCAGAGCCCTGTCATGAGCTGACTGCCAGTCTCGAAAGAGCCCCTGTTGAGCCTGAACTGCAAGTCTTGACAGAGCCCTGTATGAGCTGACTGCCAAGTCTCGACTGAGCCCTGTATGAGCTGACTGCAAGTCTCGACAGTAGCCCTGTATGAGCTGACTGCCAGTCTCGACAGAGCCTTTATAAGCTGACTTGCCAGTCTCGACAGAGCCTGTATGAAGCTGCAACTGCCAGCCTCGACAGAGCCCTGTATGAGCTGACTGCCAGTCTGCGACAGGAGCCGTGTAATAGCTGACTGCCAGTCTCCGACAGAGCGCCTGTATGAGCTGACTGGCCAAGTCTGCTACAGAGCCCTGTATGAGCTGACTGATAGTCTCGACAGAGCCCTTTATAAGCTGACTGCCAGTCTCGACAAAAGCCCTGTATGAGCTGCTGTCAGTCTCGGCAGAGCCTGTATGGCTGACTGCCAGCTGCGACAGAGCCCTTTATAAGCCTGACTGCCAGTCTCGACAGAGCCCTGTATGAAGCTGACTGCCAGTCTCGACAGAGCCCTGTAGAGCTGACTGCCAGTCTCGACAGAAGCCCTGAATGTGCTGATGCGCATCTCGACAGAGCCCTTTATAAGCTGACTGGCCAGTCTTCGACAGAGCCTGTATGAGCTGACCTGCCAGATCTCGACAGAAGCCCAGTATGAGCTGACTGCCAGTCCTCGACCAGAGCCCTGTATGAGCTGACTGCCAGTCTCCGACTGAAGCCTTATGAGCCTTGACTGCCAGTCCTTCGACAGAGCCCAGAAATGAGCTGACTGCCAAGTCTCGGCAGAGCCCTGTATGGAGCTGACTTGCCAGTCTCGACAAAGCCCTGTAATGAGCTGACGCCAGTCTCGACAGAGCCCTTTATAAGCTGACTGCCAGTCTTCGACAGAGAGAAAAAGCTCTGCCGCTCGACAGGGCCTTATTCAGACTGGCTTGCCAGTTCGACAGAGCGTGTAATGAGCTGACTGCCAGTCTTGACAGAGCGCGCTTTATAAGCTGACTGCCAGTCTCGATAGAGCCCTGTATGAGCTGACTGCCAGCCTCGACGGCCGCCTTTATAAGCTGACTGCCAAGTCTCGACAGAGCCCTGTATGAGCTGACTGCCAGTCTCGACAGAGCCCTGTATGAGCTGACTGCCAGTCTCGACAGAGCCTTGTATGAGCTGACTGCCAGTCTCGACAGAGCCCTGTATGAGCTGACTGCCACGGGTGTTTTTTTAGGTTAGTCTCGATCAGAAGCCCAGTATGAGCTGACTCCCAAGTCCTTGATTAAGCCCAAGTATGAGCTGGATCCCAGTCTCTACAGAGCCCTGTATGAGCTGACTGCCAGTCCCTCGACAGAGCCCTGTATGAGGGCTGACTGACATCTCGACTGAGCCCTGTATGAGCTGACTGCCAGTCTCGACAGAGCCCTGTATGAGCTGCTGCCAGTCTCGGCAGAGCCCTGTATGAGCTGACTGCCGCAGTCCTCTACAGAGCACTAACTGAGCTGACTGCCAAGTCTCGACAGAGCCTGTATGAGCTGACTGCCAAGTCTCGACGAGCCCTGTATGAGCTGACTGCCAGTCCTCGACAGAGCCCTGTATGAGAAAGACGAACGAGAGCCCTGTATGAGCTGAACTGCCAGTCCTCGACAGAAGCCCTGTAATGAGCTGATGCAAGTCTCGACAGAGCCCTGTATGAGTGACTGCCAGTCCTCGACAAAGAACCCTGTATGAGGCTGACTGCAAGTCTCGACAGAGCACTGTATGAGCTGGACTGCCAGTCTCGACAGAGCCCTGTATGAAAGCTGCACTGGCCAGTCTCGACAGAGGCCTGTATGAGCTGGACTGCCAGTCTCGACAGAGCCCAGTATGAGGCTGAACTGCCAGTCTCGACAGAGCCCTGTTTGAGCTGACTGGCCAGTGCTCGAAAAGCCCTGTATGAGCTGACTGGCCAAGTCTCGCACAGAGCCCTTTATAAGCTGACTGCCAGTGCTCGACAGAAGCCCTGTATGAAGCTGACTGCCAGTCTGACAGAGCCCTGCATGAGCTGACTACCAGTCTCGGCAGAGCCGCTTTAATGAGCTGACTGCCAGTACTTACAGAGGCTGTATGAGCTGCTGCCAGTCCTCGACAGAAGCCTCTGTAATGAGCTGACCTGCCAGTCTCGACAGAGACCTGTATGAGCTGACTGCCGTCCTCGGCAGAACCCTATATGAGCTAACTGCCAGTCTTCGAAGAACCCTGTAATGAGCTGAACTGCCAGTCTCACAGAGCCCAGTATGAAACTGATAGCAGTCTCGACAGAGCACTTGTATGAGCTGACTGCCAGTCCTCGACAGAGCCCTGTATGAGCTGATGCCAGTCTCGACAGATCCCTGTATGAGCTGACTTGCCAGTCTCGACAGAGTCCCTGTATGAGCCTGCTGCCAGTTCTCGACAGAGGCCCAGTATGAGCTGGACTGCCAGTCTCGACAGAGCCCTGTAGAAGCTGAACTGCCAGTCTCGACGGAGAGAAACTCCTGTATGAGCTGACTGACGTTCTCGACAGAGCCCCTGTATGAGCTGACTGCCAGTCTCGAAGAGCCCTGTATGCGTGTTTTTTGTGTGTGACTTTTGAGCTGACTGTTCTTCAGTGTTTCTCGACAGAGCCCTGTATGGCGGGGTGGGAAGGGGGGGGGGGGGGGGGGGGGGGGGGGGGGGGGGGGGGTGCTGAACTGATATCCTCGACAGAGCCCTGAATGAAGCTGAAATGATAGTCTCGACAGAGCCCCTGTATGAGCTTTGACTGATAGTCTCGACCAGAGCCGCTGAACTGAGCTGACTGATAGTCTCGACAGAAGCCCTGTATGGAGCTGACTGTCAGTTCTCGAAGAGCCCTGTATGAGCTGACTGCCAAGTCTCGACAGAGCCCAGTATGAGCTGACGCCAGCCTCGACAGAGCCTTTATAAGCTGACTGCCAGTCTCGACAGAGCCCTGTATGAGCTGACTGCCAGCCTCGACAGAGCCCTTTATCAGCTGACTGCCAGTCTCGACAGAGCCCTATATGAGCTGACTGCCAGTCTCGACAGAGCCCTTTATAAGCTGACTGCCAGTCTCGACAGAGCCCTGTATGAGCTGACTGCCAGTATCGACAAGAGCCTGTATGAGCTGACTGCCAAGTTCTCGACAGAGCCCTGTATGAGCTGACTGCCAGTCTCGACAGAGCGCATGTATGAGCTGACTGATAGTCCTCGTTACAGAGCTCCTGAAATTGAGTCTGACTGATAGTTCTCTTGTTATCCATGATGTCTCTCTAGTTATTGATTAGCTTGTTACTGTGCCAGTCTCGACAGAAGCCCCTGTAATGAGCCTGACTGACCAGTCTCGACAGGAGCCCTGTATGAGCTGACTGCGCAGTCTTCGACTGAAGACCTGTATGAGCTGACTGCAGTATCGACAGAGCCCTGTATGAGCTGACTGCCAGTCTCGACAGAGCCCAGTATGAGCTGACTGCCAGTCTCGACAGAAGCGACAGAAGCTTACAGTTCGCAGATCGAATATTGTATCTCGTTCGGAGCTCGCAGCTCAGAGCTAGTAGCTCGGAGATCAGGAAGAGCGGCCTCGTGGCATAAGAGCTAGCGCTGAAAGAGCTAGCGACATTAGAGCTAGTACGTTTGGGCTAGTGCCACAAAAGAGCTAGTATTATAAGAGCTAGTGCAAAAATAGATAGGTGCCTAAAAGAGCTAGTCTAAAGAAGGGCTAGCCGAGCAAATACCTATTGCTCAATAATTTTTTGACATTTCTTTCTATGGCATAGTCTAAAAATCCGGTACCTGCATGAGCGAAAACAGAACATGTTCAATGCCTCGTTTTTGTTTGTCAAACTACATTGATTGATTCGAATCGATTCAGATTACTTCAAAGTTCAAACCACTTCAAACTAAATTATAAGTTAAAACGGTCTTTTGTAATCCAGTTGAATTCAAATTTTACGTACTTTAATAATTCAATTTAGGTAGAGACATGAGCATCATCCCTTTGAACAAAGGGAAAACACAAATTTCGTTTAATGGTTATATTTACCGCAAGAACAACCAACATTACCACGCAAAATTAGAGATACGAAGTGAAACAGTGCAACAAATTGACATCCACTGCTGCAAATTCCAAATTTGCATTTAGCTGAACGTTCGAAAATAAAATTTTGGTCGGCTGTATTCATGGTCTTTGCAATTGTGTACATGTGCTAGATTTTATGAAAGAAAGACAAATATATGTACCTATACCGTTTGACAAATAATCATACGGTTTTATGTCTAACCCAGGCTAACTGGGTCAGGCAAAAGACGGGCGACCCTCCAGCTTACTTGCCCTTGTCAACAGTAGCTAATTTGTTCCTAGCTCTTTTGAAGGACTAGCTATTATTACGCTTGCTGTTTTGCGGCACCAGCTCAAATATACTAACTCAAACAGAACAAGCTCTTTTGTGGCTGGCTGCTACGTACGGGAAACAGGAAGAACAAGGCACGATAATCAAAGCCCGAAGATCGGAGGGAGTGGAGAGGAGGGGGGGGATGTGTTCCGGCTCACCGGTTGACCATGCGTCACGCACTTCCGGCCGGTGGTCACAAGACCGGGCGTCCGTCAGTGGCGGGCGAGATGACCTCGGCTGGCTGGGCTCAGCTGACCTGCCGGAAATGCTCCTCTCTGCACTGGCTACTGGTCACAGTGGACGGTACACACACGCACCTCACCACCTCTGCTGGTGCTCTGAGGCCCCCACTGCACCAGCCGCCGTCGCCACTGCCCTGGTCACCAAGGAGAGCCACTTTTGCTGCCCCAGTGAGGTCAGTTTTTACACCAGTGGCAAGGCGGCAACTAGTCGAAGACCTTCACGTCGCAGCCTAATGCTCGAAGGGTGTTTTTGTTTAAGCTTCGATCGGAAAGCGAGGACAGCTTAGTAGCTTCATGAAGCAATGCGTTTAAGTTGTTGGTATGCGGATGTGAAGATGCGGGTCGATTACTTATGGAAATAATGCGCTATTTTTCTACTTTGTTAAAAATATTACATTTGATATGACAAAGTAATGCTAACTTTGTACCAAATGTCATCAACACTAACCAATCCATTAAAACCTTCCGAGCTCAATAAGCCGGAAGCTCGGAAAGAACAACAGACAGAGGGCTGCCTATCTGCAACTGCCGTTTGTTTCAGGTGGTTTAGACGAATGGTTACCTTGGGACTGCCCCGATGGTGGTCAAGGCAGGCAGGCATCTGCATCGCAACAATAGTTTCACTATTCATATTCGTACATTGCGCAGAAAACTGTGAATCACTTCAAAAATAGTTTTGTATACAGCAAGAAACCTGCTTTTACCAATGACATGCCGCCTGTGTAAGGATTGATGACGCATTTCCATCGGTGCAGTGGTCGGGTGTTGCGTCGTGTGAGTGAAGCCATGAAGTGTCCGGTGTCAGTGCAATGTTGTGTGAGTGAAGTCCCCTTTTTGACACTGGGTGTGCTGTGACAAGCACAGGGGAGGGGCCAGTGAAAAGCGGTAGTGGCCATGTACTCAATCCGGTCCGATGAGCGTCAGCGGCAGCGGCACTAACCCACTAATGTCGCCGCTAATCGCCCGCCAAGGAAGCAGATTCAGGGCCTCCGCCACAGGGGGGACGCGGGGCGATGCGTCCCCCAAACATTTGCGGATTTTGACATTACGCCTATGGGCGTTGCATGGAAAGAGTCAACTTCAGAATGCCTCCACCATATTTCGGGAGGTGGCGGCGCCCTTGAGCAGACTTGCTTGTGTGACTGATTCACGTGGCTATGTCACGTGACACATACACGTTCTCGAGGTCTGAGCTGAGGTATTTGTTTATGAGGCAGCAACGTGCTGATGCAAGAAGAGCGAATGCTATTTATAGTTTATACTAGCAGCGAGTACTGCAGGAACTGTTGTGCGGATATTTACTGTACTTTTATTTTATTCTGCTATTTAAAGAACGTTTGCAAATTGCAATATAAATGTGAACTAAGCAATAAGGGTTCTCTTCACTTACTCTTGTTGCAATGGCACGCTGCTGCCTTATAACCCAGCACACCAAGGACGTAGCAAGGGGGCCATACCCCCTGAAGGCCAGACTGGCCCCTCTGGCGACCAAGCGAGGGCCCCCTGGGACCGAAGGCCCAGGGGTACCGAAGGCCAAACGGCACGTTACTCCCATAAATCAAAAAACATTTTTTTATCTTTGTCGAAAACCTATTTTCGCTGTTTTACAACATACTGTACTGTTTACATATGTGGACCCCCATTAGCTTCGAGTGCCCCACTGATCAATTCCCCCCCTTGGCGAAATTCTCCCTACGCCCCTTCCCCAACACCTCCCCAACACCTGAGCAGCTGCAGGCCTTGAGCGCGTGCCTGTGTCACGTGACAGGCCCACTGCACAGCCAGCCAGCCACACAGACCAGTTCTGTTTCCTTGGCGGGTGATTAGCCGCGACATCATTAATGGTTTGCCTCTGATGAGCGGCGACATTGGTGGGTCAGCTGGCCGCTGCTGCTGACGCGTACCTGGACCGGATTGAGTACATGGTCAGTATTATTTCCCCCCTCCCTCCCCGCTCCCTCGTCTTATCCATCCGAGCTGTGCAGCACGGGAGAGTTTGCTATCCAAATAGTGTGACCACTGCCCCACCAACTTTGCGTCCTGTCCCACAAACTTTTGTCAGATTAGAAGGTTTATTGACGGTAAAATTGCAATTTTCACCCCAACCAGGCAAAACAAGCAGCCAGCCTGACATGCTGCTCCACCAACTTCTTCTGAAAACCTCCATCCGTTCTGTGGTCAATTTTACCCCCAGGCTTCATTCACACGACATTATCACATGCGTGGCTATTAACAAGGTACACGCAATAGTTCCGGTTGCCAGTTTTGCCACTGGGTCACCTGCCCTGACCGCAGCTCCGTCTGCATCCGGTCTGGTCACTCAGCATTGCCACATACCCATTCCCCTCTCAGTCACGTGGGCGCTCGCTCGCCGGCTGTGCACCCTCTGCCCCATCCATTATATGTAGATGTGCCAGGGGTGCGACTGAGACGGGCGGGGTCTCCTCCGTCATTCCAGATATGCCGGAGGCTGGCGACGAAGAGGGCGGGGTCTCCTTCCGTCATTCCGGAGATGTGCCAGGGGTGGCGACTGAGACGGGAGGGTTCCTGCGTCATTCCTTAGATGTGAGGGGTGCGACTGGAGAGCGGGAGGGGCGTCTCCTCGTTTTTCCAGTATGTGCCAGGGGTTGGGGACTGAGCACGGGGAGGGGTCTACCTCCGTCATTCAGTGTGCAGGTGGGTGCGACTGAGAAGAGGCGGGGGTCTCCTCCGTCATTCCAATATGCTTAACAGGGGAGTGTGACTGAGCCGGGAGGGGTCTCCTCCGTCTTCAGATGTTGCCAGGGGTGCGGACTGAGACGAGGAGGGGTCTCACGTCGTCATTCCAGATGTGCAGGGGTGCGACTGGAGAGGGAGGGGTTCCTCCGTCATTCCAGAAATGCTGCAGGGGTGCGATGAGACGGGCGGGGTCTCCTTCGTATTCCAGATGATGGCAGGAGGTCGCGCACTCGAGAGGGAGGGGTCTCCTCGTCAATTCGATGTGCGAGGGTGGAGAGACGGGGAGGGTCCTCCTCCGTCATTCAGATGTGCCATTGGGGTGCGACTGAGACGGGTGGGGTTCGAGTCCGTATTCCAGATAATGCCAGGGGGTGTGATGAGCCGGGGGGGTTCCTCGTCTTATCCACGATTTGCAAGGCGATGGACTGAGACGGAGGGGTTCTCCTTCGTGCACAAAAAGATATTCAGGGGGTTGCGACTGAGACGGGAGGGGTCTCCTTCGTCATTCCAGATGTGCCGGGGTGCGACTGAAACGGGAGGCCGGGAGGGGTCTCCTCCGTCATTCACAGATGTGCCGGGGTGCGACTGAGACGGGAGGGGTCTCCTTCGTCATTCACAGATGTGCCGGGGTGCGACTGAGACGGGAGGGGTCTCCTCCGTCATTCCAGATGTACCGGGGTGCGACTGAGACGGGAGGGGTCTCCGCTGCAGCTGTAGCCGGCCAGAGACGGATCCCTGCAGATGGGGTACTGAAGCTGGCCCGGCGGGAGAGGTGGAGCGTGGCGGGGGCGATCAGCCGATCTCTCTGCCCCCGTCTGCCTGTCCGGCCAAACCCGACCGGTGGCCTCGCCCCGGGCCAGTACGCGCGCTGCAGACCTCGTGATCGTCCGATAAGCCGGTGTCGCCTCGCCCGTCTGCAAAGCGACGCATGCAGATGAGCGCTGGAAGATGAACATCATGGTATCCTGCAGGCTGAGGCCCTAGGCACTGCGAGCCAACAGCCGCCGAGGTATGAGCAGTGCACAAGCATGGGCAGGGTAGTGCTGTTTTTAGAAGTGCAAGTCATCGAGGGATGGGACAGAGTAGCGTCTTGCGGTACGGTCTGAGGTCCTGGAGTAACCGGAAGTCGAGGGATAGAAAAGAGTAGTGTCCTTCTTGGGGATGGAGAAAGTAGTGTCCTATCTGGAACCACGTGTGCCACAGTAGTGTCCCACACGACGGGACACTAGCCGCCGCCCAGTGGTGTCCAGTAGACAGCGGTGCCCTGCAGGCCGAAACACGCATCACCGAAGGACAATTGCAGGGAGTCGGAGGTCTCCCAGAGCACCACGTGGCTGCTGGTGTCACCAAGCCTGAGTGATTCATTCAAAGACCTTCCTCTGTCTGACTGGTGACGTGACCTGGCCTGCTATTCTTAGAAGTGGGCGAGTCTCTTTGGATTTTGGTGCTGTTTCATCATCGGTAGGAGTCGATATACATAATCTCTGTTTTTGCTGCTAAGATAAATATTACTTGTGTCTTAACTTGATGATTTTTACCCATTCATTTCAAGACCACACCCACAGGCCAGATGTAGAAGACGCTGTGATAACATCCAGAACCTAGACTAGAACCTAGACTAGAAGAAAGACGCAGTCTGCAGGAGTTACCTGAGTACCGCTCTGCGGTGAATTCGTTAAACTCATTTTCATGGCAGAAACCGACGAATCAAATCTTAGTGACGAGCAACTCATCGTCAGATGGTCCGTTGTTCTAATAACTGCGACAAGATTTAACCAAATGTATGTGTAAGAGGTCTTCTGGTGTTACGCAGATAAATGCTGATCCCAAGTCACTGCTCACCGTCTAGGTAAGAGGTCCTCTGGTGCTACGCCGATAAATGCTGATCCCAAGTCATTGCTCACCGTCTAGGTAAGAGGTCTTCTGGTGTTACGCCGATAAGTGCTTCCCAAGTCATTGCTCACCGTCTAGGTAAGAGGTCCTCTGGTGTTACGCCGATAAATGATTCCCAAGTCGCTGCTCACCGTCTAGGAAACAAGGAATGTTGCATAATGTCTAGCAGGGCAAGCACATGGCCACGCATTTTCTCGAGAGGAATGAGAGGGGGAGGGACACGTCAGTGCTGGAATCAAATTACGCTCTCCTTAGCCATATGTTGCTGACCGGTGTATGTGTTTGTGTGTGTGTGTGGGGGGGATGGAGTCGGGTCGTCAGCAGATCACATTTTATCCGAAGTAAATTGTTTTTTATCGGGGGGATGACCCCCGTGCCCCCTCCTTGGCTACGTCCCTGTAGAGGAGTAAGAGGTATAACTGATTTGTGATAAGCAGGTACAGAGCGAGAGATGAACTCTTTGATGTGCTATAAGCTACGGACCAATTTAAGATGCTTATAATAAGCAATATATTAAGAACCTTGTAATCAGCGTTCAGAACAGACAGTGACGAAGAAAGCTGCTGTCGAGTGACATATACAAATCCAATTAGAATCAATACGCATGAAAAGTACATCAGGACCAACGTATAACGCAAAATAATCCGCTTAGAATTAATACCTACATCGGAAACAACGCATACTCTCAACTCTATACAACAGATGCAATATTAAGCAATTCTTAGTGATCAACTCTACGTGGGACAAATGATGGGCAGGGACAATTGGAACAACAGAGTGTTCATCCAGACTCAACAACCTTCAAATAAAAAGGGCAGTTGTGAGCACTTAACACGGCATTAGACGGCTGATCTGTGCTAGTCTCATATGCCTGGAGCCTGTCTTTTTACGCCTGTACACACAGCACTCTCTTGCATACATATTATGATTTATGGAGCCGGAGTAATTTTAATAAACTGCCTATTAATGGCAGGGGATATCATCGCAATACTTTTATTATGACTTTGGTCCAACTGCCATGACGTAACTATTGCGTAGCATAGAATAAGCCGAGTCCATTCTGCGCCTAATGTTTTCGGGGTGCCTGGCAAATGGGTCACTTCAGGCAAATAATAAGAAAACTATTTACGAAAGAAACAAGTGCCAGTCAATGGTGTATGATCTTGTGGCACAAAATGTGGATGCCATCGAAAATGAGCTCTATGAAACTGAACTTGCATGATACACAATTTATGAATCTTCGTAGAATTTGTTATTTCTCAGATTCCCCAAGATTTACTTCGGCGACGAGAATCATAGCTTTTATGCCAGAGGCTCCAGATACCGGCTGTGTGTAGATAAGCAGTGGTTGACGACAATGTCGTCTACGTCAGTCGGAGCACCGCTATCGGCGGAGGATCACCTTATACGGCCGGCCGCGCCACGGAGACTGCAATCAGTCACAGGAAAGTAACACCGGGCCGCGAGCCACCTAGTCCCGCCCAACCGAACTAAAAGAAGACATTCGGGTAAAACGTTTATGTGTGGTGTAATTTTTTAAAAGATATATTTAGTCCGAAACATTTGAATGGATGGATTTTCGAGGTCAGGTCCAGCGCTAAGCATAGCTTGTTGCGCAGGCTCTTACCCCTATACCGTCCGATCGGGCGATTCCTGGCAGCAGGCAGAATAAAGGCTGAGTTCTGACCCGTTGATTCCCGCGGGGATTCCGGAGAGTCGGTAGAAAAGTGCTTTCTACCGATTCTGGTAACAAGTAGTTAACATGGATAGTGGATACCAATGTATGAGTACATTGCCGAACTGCAGTAGAGTAAAATGCCCGCCGGGGATTCCAGGGATTTCCGCCGGGAATGTGACGGTCAGAATACAGCCTTAAAGCGAAAGTTGTACGTGCTCGGCATTACCTGGTCACGGATCCTTCCACCGGCTCACTGACGTTCACCTGACCTGGTGCCAGATCGTATGCAACATGGCCTTGCGCCGGCCATCCATTATGTTTCAGGCAGTCATATATAAATAGTTAGAGCTGCCCCAAAAGCGACTTCGAACACGGCGGACTACCAACTTGATTGGTGTTAAGGTCCAGAAGCTTTCAGTGCTCCCCATTAGCTGCTAAGGGTCTGGTCGTTTATGACCAAAATGAGTGATCGAGAATGATCTGAAATCGTGGGAACTTCCCCTTGCGAACCAAACGTGCTTGCGTAGTAAGCACTGAGACCGAAGTTGATTTAGGAGTGGCATAATATTTCTAGCTATTTGTGTAGCATGGGCTTCAAAGAAAGCCCGTCATTCGCTGGATACTTATATTCGATACAGGAGTTATCAAGAATAGCTTGTATTCAAATATCAGGCCAACATATCGATAGAGAGCTCTCAAACATCTCACGTCATAACGAGCGACAACAATGTTAGCTCTGGCAGTGTAGCATAGAGTCTGAATAGGTAGGCCTGTTTTTGGGATATTCCTCAAAATAGAGCGCAGCGTCATTCTTTATCGAGAGCATCAATTTCATTTTACACTTCCCACAGTCCATACTGTTCAGGTTATCCCTTTACTGTCTCTAGAGTAGCGATTTTTCGAATATCTTATACGAATCGAATACTCATACTTGTCAGAGAGCATTGAACCTGAAAGAAACACAAACCTCTTCCCCATTAGGCTAACAGAAGGTCATCCGCTTTACGTCTGACAGATTCATATCTGGCCAGACAGACTGTTTGAACCGCATAACCATGCTGTTGTAACTCAGATGTTTCATGGCTCACTAATTATATTGCCACAGGTAGAGCACTACGGCGCTACCTTTCAATTTACTTTTTTCGAGGTCAGGTCCAGCGTACAGTTTCGTACAGTTTCGTCACTAGGATACGACATAGTTGCGTAGTCACGTGCCATGTTAAATTATAGGCACTATCTGCCAAATGAAGTATGAACCATCCAACTGTGAAAAACAAACCACCGCCGTTCAGATAGACGCAACATGACTGCCGAAGAATGGTAGAAGCCAACATGGAAAGCCAACATGGAAGAAGACATACAAGAAGCCAACAACGTGACCACTGACCAATCGTCAGCAGCATCCCGTTCGGTCAGCTCTGTCATCGCCATTTATCCTTCCATGTCCGGACTGATCCATATCGGTCTGAAGCATACCATGACGTGAATAGATGCAAGGACAGCGCTCTGACCAGGCAGAGAAGCAGGAAGACAGTAGCTGTGACCAGGCAGGAAGGCAACAGAGGACAGTTACTGTGACCAGGCAAAGTCACAGATGCCAGTACTCTGACCAGGCAGGAAGCACGATGCATACTGGACCAGCAGATTAAGCACGGATGACAGTATGTGACAGGACAGGGAAGACAGCACGATTAATGTGCCATTCCCATCATAGCCTCCACTTGTTACCAGGCAGAGAGCCACGTTGACAAGTGCTTGTGGGACCAGGCCTAGATAAGGAACGCCCAGAGTACTTGTGACCAGGAAAGTAAGAGCAGACGTTACCCTGTGGCATATAATACGTCGTGACCAGGCAGAGCATGCTACGGATGACCAGTTTGCTCTGTACCCTGGGACAGTGAAAGGCGAGAATTGACATAATTACTTGTTAGATCACAGGACCAAGAAGCACGTATTAGGCCCTCGCCTCGGACAGTACTGTGACCGGACAGAGGGCACAGATGACAGTACTGGTGACGGACAGAGGCAACCGTAGTATGACTACTGTGACCGGACCAGAGGGCCGTGTGATTGACTCGATAACTTACTCGATGCAAGGCAGAGAGCAACGGGATGACAGGGTACTGGACCGTGAACAGAGGCCGATGACCACAGTGCTGAATTTGACTGTGTAGGCACGAGGCACGTGGATTTACATACCTCGAACCAGGCAAAAAGAGAACACAGGATGACAAGTACTGTTGAGCCGGACAGAGCACGGATGACAGACTGGACCAGACAGATGTACGGTATTGACGTCTGTGACCAGCAGAGAAGCACCGGATGACAGTGCTGTGACCGGACAGAGGCACGGATGACAGTACTGTGACCGGACAGAGGCACGGATGACAGTGCTGTGACCGGACAGAGACACAGATGACAGTACTGTGACCGGACAGAAAGGCACGGATGACAGTACTGTGACCGGACAGAGATGACAGTACTGTGACCGGACAGAGATCACGGTATGACTAATTACTGTGACGGGACAGTAGAGTCGGTATATACTGAGCTCTTTTACTGTGACCGGCCAGAGGGCACGGATGACAGTGCTGTGACCGGACAGAGCACGGATGGACAGTACTGGACCGGACAGAGGGGCACGGATGACCAGTGCTGTTGGACCGGACAGAGCCATCAGGATATGATCAATCGTGACTTGTGACTGCAGAAAGGCACGGGTGCAGAGTGACGAGTACTGTGACCGGCCAGTACATGATTAGAAGTAGAGATCAATAGAGCAAATTTGCGGATTACTAACACCAGTTTTTCCTCGCTGTCAGGTTAAAGATCTCACCGCGAGGATCCTTATTGATTGCACAATCGATTCTGGAAGACAGTTCAAGTGGTTTCACATCTCTTTTTGTGTTGTTACAGGAATTTAATAGTCGCTTTATCATTGCATCCTCTAAACGTGGGGGATGCCAAAACTTCTAGCTCTGAGGATTTTCTGCTGTTTTAATACCATCAGTTTATATTAACCGTTCTTTTCACTCGGGACTTATTTGATATCTGCTGTGATTGCTTTATTGAATAAAGGCACACAACTCAAATATGCAGTACTACCACATGTTGCTTTACGGATCAATTCTTGACACAACAGTCTATCACTAACAGGTCTAGGCATAACTCAGTGAGTTCTAATGTTACAGCGTTGGCTATATAAACTTGAATAGGCAAACAATACTTAGACTATATGCTTGCATTGCTTGAGCTGATCATCATGGGGCAGAGAGCTGGGGAGGGGTGTTGAAGGAAGTTTGGTTCTGACCTGGACTTGAGTGTCTTCCGCGGCTACCTTGAGCTTTGACCGCTCAAGCCTCCACTATTGTTGATTTACTCTGGGACAGCTCATTGTTCCGCGCTGAACCTTCGAGCTTTTACCTTCTTGAGGCCTGGCGAAATGGTATTATAGTTTCTTTTTAACAGCAGGTTTATTATTGGTGTGATATTCTTTATCTCTGGACAGCTCATGTCTCCGCCTTGTATGGCCATAACCTGAGCTTGACGCTTGTGGGACGCCGGTACCGATGAGTGTGAAGGTACTTGGACAACTTCATTTGTTCTTGCCCGTGACTCCTTTTATCGCTATAAGATGACCGCTTGGAGCGCGGGGTGAATATAGTAGAACTGATGGGTACTAATCAAAAGCTAATTTTGCATATGCGCCAGTGAGATGAACGTGTTTTGTTTGCAGTCCACCTCCACCGGTTCAGGGTATGCTCGGATACGAAATGGGAGGCCTGATGATGACTGAAGGTCGCATGGACTCGGACGATTCCCAACTAAGTTTAGGAGGGGTTTAGAGTGCGGTACACGGTGGGTGGAACTGGCCCCTAACATAATAGCCTGCCAAGTACGTTTGTCGCGGCGAGGGCTGAGCGGATATTGAACGTGCACAGGAGAAGGCCGAATGGAACGCCCCCTCCCTGCTCTATGAACCGGTACTCGTTAAGTCAGTCCTACCCACAATGACAGCGGTGAAGCGCCACGCTCTGCTCTATGGACCAGTTAAGGGTGACTGGTCTCTAGGAGTTTCAGCTCCCTTTAAACACAATGGACAGCGGTGTTCGAAGCGCAACGCTCGTTGCTCTATTGATGGTGCTGGTTGAGGTTCCAGCTCCTACCACCAATGCAGCGGTGTGTGAAGAGCACGCTCCTGCTCTATGGGATGGTGCTGGTTAAGCTCAGCTCCTACCACAATGACAGCGCTGGAGCGCACGCCTCCTGCTCTATGAGATGGTGCTGGTTAAGCTCAGCTCCTACCACAATGACAGCGGTGAAGCGCACCCTCCTGCTCTAGAGGACGTACTGTTAAGCTCACGCTCCTTACCAAATGACAGCGGTCGAAGCGCGACGGCCCTGCTCTATCGGGATGGTGCTGGTTGAAGGCTAGCTACCTGCCACAATGACAGCGAGGACGAGAGCTTGCACCCTCCGTGGCTCATAATTAAAGTTGATCGTGCCTCGGGTTCCTTTTAATATGCTACAGTCCCCATCACCACCGCAATTGCAACACGTCGGTGAAGCGCACGCTCACTCTCGTATGGGGATGGTTGCATTGGTTAAGGCTCAGCTCCTTACCACAATAGAGCGCTTTGGAAGCGCACCCTCCTTGCTTAGGAGGCTTCGTCGATTGTGGTTGCCATTATTGAGCTCAAGCTCACGTCACACACATGGTAGCGAGCACTCGGTGAGCTCGTGCACCTCCTGCTCTATGGGTAAGGTGCTGTTGGGCAAGCATGCCTAACACCAATGACAGCGGTGAACGCACCTCATTATTTTTCGCTGCCTTTATTGTGTGGTGTTTGATGGTGCTGGTTGAGCTCAGGCTCTACCACTCAATGGACTATCTCTCATCGCACCCCCTGTCTCTATGCGGTATCGCTAAAAGGCTATCACGCCGCCTGACACACAATGACAGCCGTACTGAAAATCGAGCGGCACCTTCCTGCTCTAATGGCTGTATATAACTAAATTAGTATTAAAGTATATTACAAGCTTTACCACCAATAATCGATCTCCTCCTCCTACCTCTTCTGATGGTGAGTAGGGCTCTCAAGTTGAGAGACATCTAGCCTATTCTATCTCTCTATGTTGAGAGGCTGGGTGAAGCCGCACCCTCCTGCTCTATGGGATGGTGCATGGTTAGTCATCTCTCATACTCTCTCTCTATTGACATCCACGATCCCTTTGCTCTATGGTTGAGCTCTAGGCTCCTTACCACAATGACAGCGGTGAAGCGCACCCTTTTCTTCTAGGATGGTGCTTGGTTGAGCTTCAGCTCTCTACCACTCAATGACATAGGCGTAAGTCCTCCTGCTCTATGGGGATGGTGCTGAGTTAAGTTTTCAGGCATTTGCTCTAACACCACGCCAAATGTCTCTGCGATGCGCACCTGCTGGCTCTATGGGATGTGGCTGGTTTGAGCTCAGCTCCTCGCCCACCAATGACAGCGATGGAGACGCTACCACTCTTCCTGCTCTATGGGATGTGCTGGTTAAGCTTCAGCTCCTACCTAGCATATGACAGCTCGGTGATCCCTCCACTGCGGGGGCAACCTCTTGAGAGACGCTCACTCCTTACCAAATCACGGGGACTCAGCTCTAAAGCTGATGAGAAAAGAGATCTTTATAACCCTCCTGTCATCGGAATCGTGGCGAATAGAACAATGTTCAGAATACTACGATGCGACAGAGCTACTCATTTAGCACAGTGCAAAGCAGTCTTATCATCTCAATAACTTCTAGGAGAGTTCTTTCGCACAGCCGCAAGGGCCTCTGAGGCTAGGCCTCAGTGAGAGACGGCCATCTAGCTTGGAATGTGGGTCTACAGATTGTGTCGGGGAGCGTGCGTATTAGTTATACTGCTGTCACCATCCGCCAAGCGGTGCACAGTTGCCCACACGCACTCAGACTTGAATCGTAAAACATCGAATGACCGTTGCCATGAGCAGACTAAATATTCAGAACTTATTGTGAAAGACGTACAATGTCTAACTCCGGTCCACCCTCCTCGCTGACCGTAATTGGGATCTTTGGTAACCGAGGAGCGCGCCCTGCTGATATTATATAACCGTGATTGTCATATGTTTTAATTATCTAACACATGGTCCATACGTATGATCCTAATCTATATTAATAGGCGATGCTAAACAGATAAACACATATATCCTGATTATATTCTCTAAAAAGTTTAGGACGAAAAGTCTGACACAAGTCATACGCCGGGCGGATGGGGCGGCACATGCTCATCCAGAGGCCTATTTCACAAAGAAGTTTGTGATTACAAATGTTTGCAATTACAAACGCAAGAAATTATTAATTACATCACAAAAAACGATTTCACAAAAACATACACCACCTCTGAATTGCCTATTGTAAAAAAGTTTGTAAGCTGAAAAAAGTTTGTGAAACAGAAGTGCCAATCAAGAACGCTTGTATTATATCTCATGTTAATTATAATATATTTGAATGTTAACATCTTTTTAACAAATATTTACATTGTATATTATTTTTTATTCAAAATAAAATTAGTCGTAGTGATAATTGTATTTTAACTTAAGCTCTATCGATAATATACAAACCCTTATATTTAAAGAATGGACTTACTGATATGTGTGGCCTACTGAAAGCAAATAAACATTGTGGTAACTAAGCAGGATTTGCAAATCACCGGGCAACGGAGGGGCATCAATACCTTTAAGCTGTCGACATGATTAGCGCAATGACATCACCGGAGCAATAGCTTGGATCCCCTGAAGTTTCTGTTTAGTTAATATGATTTGTTATACTGTCTAACATACGTTATTTATGTATTCTTTACATGTAAGTCATTTACGTAGTAGTGTTTTAAATATTAACGGCCATCTCCCGGAAAAAAGCGTGTCCCGGTGACGTCATTTGTCATTTGTCAGTATGCCGAGATACCTTGGCGCAGTGGGGGCGTGTTCTACCTGGTATTCTTATGACCTTGGTGGGAAATTAACAACTACAGATACTTTTTAAAGAAAGGCTCGCTTTAATTCCTCTGGTACATTTAATCACCTAACCTATAAGCCGATTTCCATCCGTTCGGAAGTGGCGAAGATGCTCACTGCAACTGGTACCTAGGTTGGTTATTTGTAGACTCACGGGTGTTAATAGATTCAACAGGTTTTTAAAAGGGGGGGAATGTTAACCACCAAAATTAATTAAGACAATATACATTTTTTTCTGGATAATTGTGCTGTCTTGATAAAATTAAAACAGTATTGTTTCTTGTATCAGTAACTTCCATTTCCATAGATTAAATCTTTTATTTATTTAATTCAATTCCAGCGAATTTTCTAAAGCTTTAGTCTCGAAAAAGTATAAATTCGTACCTTTGTAGCATTTGTTTTGCCAACAAAAAAGCGCTTCTACTTAGCATTCATTAGATGACGCTGCAGCCGCCACATCCCAGCCCGCCACTCGGCATTTGGCGTTCGACATTTGTATACCCCCAAGCCCACCTCTTTGTGCCCAGAATACATCGACAAATGATGAAAATAAATACGTGTGTAAGCCATATAACCTATAGCTTCGCGTAGAGTGCGAAGGGAGAGTCGTATTTGCACACATATTGTGCCACTTAGTGTATGAAGCCAGCCTCGTCTGGAAAATCATTCGTTTAGACATGGGAACCCTATGGTCAGTAGTTCTTAAGCCCAAACGCCCGAGTCCTGCCAACCGTACTCGCTTGACGGGGTTGCCCTGCACAGTGCACCAGAAGACAGCGTTTGACTTCGCTGCATATGACCCAGTACCGCCATAGTCCGGCTTCATCCGCGTGGAAGGGGTCCCCATCACTCGCAACTCTATGTAGCACAGCTCTCTCGCACATTGGTAAGCGCGTTGCGATCTGCGCGATCTTATGTATGGCTGGAGATCGCCGTTTCGCTCATCCAGACTTATCATCGAGAAAGCAATTTTTGGCAGTTACCAAACCTATGCAAATTTGATCTGAACCAATTAACCATTATACCTATCAGTAAAGCGCCTCGTTAGTTTGGCTCGTACGAACTGATGCTTGATAGTGCGCCTCGAAGTATATGGGTCTCTCAGATGCCCGTTGAATTTAAATTCAATCGGGACAAGTGTTTTCTGCGATAAAAAAACGCACGTGCGCCGTGCAGAGGAACACCACCCCTGATTTTTTTTTTTTTTTTCTTCAAATGCAAATTTGTCCGAATCTTTTGTCAAGTGAGCGAGATGGATTCCCGAGGTCGAGACCCACCGCTAAGCTGAGCTGTTGCACAGGAGCTCCTGACCCCACCATTCCGATCGCACAATAATTTCCTAGTCTCGCAGCCCACCGCAATTTGTACGGCGAGGCGAAAAGATTTAGCGTCCCCCTAACGACCTGGATGTCACCGCGGCGTCCGCCCCTTGCTCGCTGGCCTTATCTGACCCGAACGCGGCCGGCTCCACTGGCCCAGGTTCATCTCCGTTCAGTAGCAAACAGCGATGCGCCGAAGCGGCTCGAAACCCATCTTGTCAGGGTGGATCAGATCTTGTTAGCCAGCGCTCTCCGACTTGAGCTACACGGGCGGACAAATGGACTTGTGGAAAGGCAGCGGCTGAGAGGTCATTAAACACACATGTCCCGCAGAGCAGGAGGGTGCGCTCCAGCGCTGTCATTGTGGTAGGAGCTGAGCTCAACCAGCACCGGTACATGACCATAGAGCAGGCTCCATTGATGTGAGTAGACTAGTTCTGTTGTTGCATGAGTGAAAATATATCTCCAGCTGTAGCTCTCCAAGTAAATTTTATGTATGCTATGTGTCTTGCGAGTGCTTTATGTTGCGGAGAGTTTGTTGCCTTTATGCAAGTCTAGTCGGTCCTGTTTTATTTATACTCACTTGGGGATGTGCTCTCTCGATGGAGTGACTCGGCCTATTGTGTGTCTCTTTTAATATGTCTCAATTTACTAATATACTCCAGGCGACACTCGGAAAATAGCCTAGTGGCGGAACATTGGGGGAGTGAGTGTTTTCTAAATGTCAAATACAAAATTACATCAATCGAACACAATCGGATTCAGCCACGTTCCTGAGATATCGAAATAGGGGTGTGCAACAGTAGCGCACGTGCAAAGAGGCACCCTATCATTGACTTTTGGGGAAAGCGGCGGGCTGAGGGTTCCTAAACACAACACCAAATTATAACACATCGGTTCAAGCCGTTCCTGAGATTATAGATAGGGGTATGGACGTGCGGCAACGTGCAGAGGCACCCCACCTCTGACTAGTAGAAAAGCGGCGGCTGAGGGGTCCCTAACCACACACCAAATTTGAACACAATCAGCCCAGCCGTTGCGGAGTTTTTGCGACAAAACAATTTATAACACCCCCTCACGCGGCGCGCGCCACGCGCAGTGGTAGTCACCCCCATGCGTCGGCACTGATGAAAGACAGGATTGATTGGATGAGGCCACTCGGCAAAGAAGCCCGTTTGTCAATCGGACGTGCGGTTGCAAAGATATAAGCTTCTCAAAAGCGTCGCCACGGGTTGGGTTTGGGCGCTTCATTAATCAGGACTTCTCGCATAGTCAGCCACGTAAAGGACGAGCGACCGCGAAGCGCTCGCCGAAACACCTCGGTCAGACCACATGCATAACTCGACAACCAAATAAAATACCTTAACCAGACAAAACAACGTCAACGATCGTTGCTAGCCCTCTGGAATATACAGAAGAGACCAATTCGATAGTTCCCACATCTGTTGTATTTATTTTGTGTGGATTGTGCCACAAACATTTCTCTCGCCTCTACCTTCCCGCACTCCAGGACCTTTTGTCGCAGACTTAGCGAACTTATGTCGTTATTATTACAAACAATTTAGTTAGGTAATATATATGTAAAATAGTTTGTAAAGAGTAAAAGGAACTGCCACATTTCAAAAAGGTCATGACAGGTCATTTGAGGTTCAAGACCTCGCTTGACATGTGGAAGTGCATGACCCCATTGTAACATATAGTTATGCCAAATCATAGATAACAGTAGACCTGTTATCTATGGCCAAATGCATTCCAAATGATAACAGGTCTACTGTTATCTATGGCCAAATGAATTCCATATTCGAAATCAGCGTCACAAAATGTCTTAGAAACACCCCAGAAGCCCAATAAGTCATCTGAGGTCATCGGAGGTCAGTGACATCGGTTGAATTCTGGAAAGGTATATCGAGGTCCCAGTATCGGTGAAAACTTAAACCGTCACCAGGAAACTGGACAAAACCGTCTGAATAACAAACACTCGGAAACTGCACAAGTTACAAGGATTGATAATACGGGACGCCATTTGTGCCTGACATGACCTTGAGAAATAGGTAAAAGGTGACGGGTCATGATGTTGATAAGTTTGAGATATTTGAACCATGTGCCAAATTTTTAGAAAGAAAAGTATTGTATTTTTCGTAATTGGTTAATAAATGCGTGAGTTATTCTTGAAAAACCCAGGGGGTTGGCATCCACCCCTCCCCCTTCACTGGCAAGGGTTAAACCAAACACAATCTTCACTGATTATTTGTCTCGGGTAGAAGATGTATCATCGCCAAAAAGAGATGCAGTCGATTGGCTCATATGCATCATGAGCAGGCAGGACAGGACATGTGGTTAGGATGCCATGACAAGTAAACACCGCAGCCGTCAGAACTGCCATGCCATGTGCCTAACGTTACGACAATGCGCCACCCCGACAGACTTACTTTTCCTGTTCTGTCCTCTCCTCCGCCCATCGTCCCTGCTTGGCGAGAAAATCCAGGCCGGACGTGTGCGGGTCCCAGAACATCAGCGACTCCATGACTGCACTGCGCTGTGCCGATACACCTCTCCACGCACGCACACACACACCGTTGGCGAGTGACCGTCTGTCCGCGGCGGCTGCGAGCGACCCTGCTCCGCTGGCGGAGCGCAGTCGGTGTATGACGGTGCCACGCAGCGTCCGCCGTACTGGACTCAGGCATGGTTGACCCTGGCAGACACCACCGATAGGCCGCTCACTCGGGGCTGCAGCCAGCCCCCCGCCCAGCTGAAGCACGGTCACAGCGCAGGGCCGCTGGCTAGGTCAAGAGCGCGCCGCTGGCGACCGGACGCGGCCGCACGTGGACCCAGCGGCCCTGATGCAATCCGGTCCGGACAGTCCCACCGGTACCGACCCCGGTTCCGGTGCCACCGGTCACGTCCGGGTAACAACTTGCACGCAGCGAAGATGTAACCCGAATGGAGATATCGAGGAGAAAAGTGGAGTCGAATTTGATTCTCTATCAACGCAGACGCCTATATGGATGGTAGAGAGAGATACCACAATATATGCCTGAATCGAAACTGAGAAGCGCAGTGTTCTTAATCAGCAGCCGCCTATCAGTGCAGCCCGCCCAGAGACAGCACTATCGATCAGCATAGCAACGGCACTCCAACAAGACTGGAAGTCTTGTTGGAAGTCTTCTGACCATCTGGAAGAAGATGGTCAGACATGCAGCTTCAGTAAGTTCTCTAATAAATGCAGACCTCTTATGTCCATTTCATATTCAGTCGTTTGACGTTTTAACGTCAAAAAGGTGAATACTGCAGTTCAAATGGATCAGAAATTCAGAAATATAATCAGGTTCAAGGCATCATGGGTCAGGGCAAGGCAGTTCAGCAATTCATAGTAGCAAACACAAATAGGAATGCATGCCAGACAACGCTAGCGCCTGCCTACGGAAACGATGACCTCAAATACTTAAATGACCTCGTTGGCTCCGTACAGCACATATTTGGTACTCGGAAAGCACCGGTGCTTTGTCAACTCAAATATTACCTCACGCTGTGAAAAAGTATGCGAACGAGCAATACGTAGTGCAATAGTACCACGCTGTGGAATCCGAAGAAAATTATATATTTTGTGCACTAGTGCTTGTGTAAGTATGAGGCTCTTTTGTATCTATGCAGATCACACAAGCCTGAACTCGAGTCGGTGCAGATCACATTAAGGGCTAGGGCAGAGCAAGCTATGTTGGGTCAGTCTAGGTCACATTAGGTCAGGCTGGAGTTCCGTAGGTCCATCTGGGTCACAGCAGGTCATTTAGGACCGCCTTGGGTAAGTTCAAGTCACGTCAGCAGTAGTGGGCAACTTCCGTTACTCCGCTACTCCGTTACTAACGTACCTTGTAACGGAGTAACGGTCTAACAAGATCGTTACTGCGCTACTGGAAAAGCTACAGAATAGAATAATGGATCAATGCTCTTGTTAGTCCGTTACTCCGTTAATAGTTTCGTTAGTTGCCGAGTAGCGGAGTAACGGAAGCTACCCTCCAATGCACGTCAGTCTGCCTACGCGCACTGCAGTCTGCACGTCACTCACGGGTCTGTGTTGGGTCGCTGTGACGTCACAGTAAGTCAAGTTAGACTATCTTAGGTTACAGAAGATCATGTCAAGTCAAGCGGGACTGTCTTGAGTAAAGATCCCATCAGGTCACTCAGGGCTGTCTTGTGTCAGTCCAGGTCACGTCATGTCATTCTGAACTCTCTTGAGTCAGCCCAGGTCAGGTCGTGTCATGCTGAACTGTCTTGAGTCAGCCCAGGTCACATCAGGTCACTCAGGGCTGTCTTTGGTCAGTCCAGATCACGTTATGTCATGCTGAACTGTCTTGAGTCAGCCCAGATCACGTGAGGTCTCACTGAACTGTCATGGGCCAATCCATCAGTGTTACACTGGGCATTGCAGGTACGCAGTGTCACGTCGGGCCGACCCGGTCACGAACGTCCGCCGATAGCGCTTGCGCGATCATGACGTCACACTGATCATGCACCGATGCGAATGTGTAGTCACAGCCACACGGTACGTCAATATGACGTCACATTTGCATGCCATCAGCAGGAGGTCACGGCGTACACTTGGGCCATGACACAACCGTGACGTCATGAAGCCTCTGCTCTAGCACTTTCCAGCTCACAAATTATACTCAGACAAGCTCTAAAGGCATAATCACCATCAGCTGAACGTTTAACACCCACTACACTGCTTACCGCGCACTGAGAGTGAACATGAACAAGTCACGCTCTGATCACCACCCGTCGAGCGTCACCGCGTATCACCTCGCGTCACCGCGTGTCACCGTGTGTCACCACGTATCACCGCGTGTCACCGTGTGTCACCACGTGTCACCAGGTCTCGGTCTGACCACCAGCATCACCGGAGCCGAACTGCGGTGGTCTCCGGGGCGTGCCTCCTGCTCTGCAGAAACACACGCTGTCGTTCCACTTTCGCCTACCTCGTCAGCTCAGCGTGCTGAGTGCTAACTAACCAGAATGCGGATTCCCTGTTTGCACTACGGCTTCTTCAGGAGCGACTTTCTTTCCACTTTTGATGCGGCGCGGTCGCGTGGGCCCGGTTGTTCCGGCTGACCGGTGGGATTAGCGGTGCAGGTCACAACCAGCCACTCGCAGTGGTAACAGCCAGCCACTCGGAGTTAAACAGCCAGCCACTCGGAGACTCCTGCAGATGTGGGGTACCTACCTACCTAATGATTCTGTGACGCACAGAAGCTACAATGCCCAGCCTGCCCCAGATAAAGTGCAACACTGCTGCTGCGCGCAGAGGGTCAACATAGGCACACAGGTAAGATATTGTGCAACACTTCTGCGAGCAACAGTGGGTCCATGCACCCGAATATAATGCATAGTGCAGTGTTGCTGCGCCGCGTTGCAGTGCTGCTGCGCCGCGTATTGATAGGAAGCTCGGATTTCATTATATGAAACGTTCACGGTAGATATGTTACACGGCGTATGAGAAATCCGGGCGTTTGCAAACGCCCTAGACTTTCCTAGTGCGTGTGCAAACGCCCTGAACTGAACAGGGCGTTGCACAAACACCCTAGGGCGTTTGCAAACACCCCATAGGGTGTGCAACACCCTGGTCTTTAGGGCGCGTTGAAACGCACTAGGGCGTTTGCAAACACCCAAGGGTTGTATGCAAACACCCTAGTGTTAAAAGCAAAATGTAGTTTCGGCTGGCAAAGGATTCCAAGCAGTATTCAGCCGCTGACCGAACTGTCTAAATATGTGAACGTAATCCCGTATACATAGAGCTGGTGTACCTGTGCATTAAAAACAACGTACCTGGTAGCATCACATCTGTATTGTTGCAAGAGTTGCTGTTGTTGGACGAGCGCACTGCACCAATATTTTTAACACTTCCGATCAGGCAGTGGCCTAGGGGCCACCCGTACTACCTTACGGAGCAAGCGCGGCCGGACCAATGGTATCTGGGCAGTATCCCGTTACGGATTGGATGGGCTATGATTAGTTCGACCCATGCGGTCACCCGTGCTCATCGACCCCAATACAAACGATATTTCCACAGACGTATTTGATGTTGGGATAGTTTAAAGACATTATTTGGTTTTTGGCACATGAAAATAATGTTCTGATGAAGAATCATTTCAAAAACATTTTCCCGGATATGAGCCGGCGACAAAGCGTGCATCAACCAGTTGATCTATACTGTAGCGTTTTCTGGCCAGGCAAACAATTAAGAATGAAGTGAGGTCGCAAGATCTGAATCGCTTCAATGGATATGAGGTATACTTTCGTTGATTGCCGACGCAGTTTATGAGCTGTTTTATTTCATATTTTCCGTACAGCGGGAGTCATTTTTCTGAAAATGATTGGTAGGCTCTAATGCTTACATTATATATTTTAAAATGGCATTCTTACCATGCAACGCCATAGGCCTAATGTTAATATGAAATTACGTTGGTTGGACCCGGGCTCCCCAGCCCTATAAAAAAAACCTATTGTTTGCTATGATTTTCGGAAAATGAATGAAAACTTTTATTTTCCACCGTTTTTACTAACCAAAAATAGACGCCCACAAATATTTTTCCCATTATGTCAATCTAACGAATTCGATACGAGCGCTATCGATTATACGTTTCACCTTATAAGACAAAATATTTCTACAAAAAACACAATATTTTCACTCACTATTAGACGTGCATTTTCTGGGGGCTTTAGAAAACGCGTTGTTGAAATAAAAGTTTGCCACTCAATTTTCCAAATATACGCAAATATAAAAAGTTCATAACTGATTCGTCGGCATTCAAAAATGTATACCTCTATCCATTGAAATCAATTCAGATCGTGCGACATCACTGCATTCTTTGGTGTTTTGATCTGGACAGAACCAACTACGTTAATAGCTCAACTGTTAACCCGCGCACTACAGGGGTCGCGCCGAACACAACTGCAGGGTTGTTGATTCCCCCCCGTTAGATCTCGAAACTATCGCAACGATAGTGACAGCGAAAACCGGCATTAGAGAACTCATGTACATGCTCTATCAACATATTTAGTCTTTTCTTGGTATCAGGTCGCAATTGAGGTCACCAGTGGTCATCAAAAGGTCAGATTTGCAGTTTTATGGACTCTTTTTCCAGAAAATCCCCGATGTATTCTCGGAACTATGGTACGCTAGGAACACAAAATGATGAGAGAAGTGTCATGCTCCAGAGTCATGACAGGTCAAGGCTATTTTTGGCCAAAACAGTTTTCTGTGAATTAGCATTTTACCTAACAAAGAAGAAAATACTTTGTACGCCATCGTGTTTGTCTCGTCAAGGCGCTATGATTGATATGATGGTGGCGACCTGCTTAGGCTTCAAACCGTATATAATTTGAACCTCAGCGTCATGGCATTGGGATACCCAGTAGGTCATTTGCTATATGGGCGATTTTTCCAGACAATAGTAACATATGGTGTTGTCCGCTTTCTCTATCTTTATTGTATCAAAAGTTATTAGCAAATAATTGCTTGATGACCTAGTGGACCTCAGATGACCTTGTAGAGATCACTGAAGCAGAATTGACCTTAGTCATTCAGAATAGCTAAAGTAAATGATTATGAAAGATTCAACAGGTCCCATGCCATATTATTTAAAGAGGAGCATTTGTATATTTGCCCATTCACTTATAATAGGAGGTCAGGAAATTGACCCCTGACCCTTCGTCACCGATACGAAATTCGAGACATAAGACTTAGGAAACTGATTCCGTATGAAATCCGCAGGTTTCAAAATTTTTCGGAAAAGACTGTGGCTTTGCACGAACACAAACATGTTTTGAAGGTTAAGGTCACTTGACATGACTTGTACCTGACTGAGATGACCTGAAGTAAAAACTTTTTCAAAAATGCGGGTACATTGAATGCCCAGAAACAGGTGCACGAAACTTGGGCGGCGCTGGCGCGCCGCCGTTTTTCCGTATCCTGGAAAAATCTCGAGGGGTGGAAATCACCCCTCTGCAGTGCGCGGGTATAAACCGTCTTCCGTCGCCGGCTAGATCGGGAATGAGTTCGATTCTTCATCAGACAATGTCTTCTGTGACCAAAAAATCTAAATAATTGTCTTCAACTTACCCCAACATCCAATTACGTGAATGGGAAAATATCGTTTTTATTGGTCGATTGAGCTACTTTGGTGACCGGTGGAATGTCGACGTTAATCATCACCCGTCATCCGTAACGGGGATACAGCCCGGATAAATTGTCCCAGCGCGCCGCTCCTTAAGGTAGTACGGCGTCCTGCCTGATCGGCAGGTGTTATCAAAAATATTGTGCAGTGCGCCCAGTTTCCAAACACAGCAAAACTTGTAAACAATACAGACTTGTGCTGCCTACTGGTACGTGTTTTATGCACAGTGTTACACCAGCTCATGACCCGGGGGGTATTTTTTTTTTTTATTTACGGTTCACATATTTAGACAGTTCAGTGTCAGCGGCTCGAATAAACTGCCTTGGAAATCCCCTTCGCCAGCCGAAAACTACATTTTGGTTTTAACACCCTAGGGTTGTTTTGCAAACGCTCTAGGTGTGCAAACGCCTGTCAGACAGGGCGTTTGCAAACGCACTAGGAAAGTCTAGGGCGTTTGCAAACGCCCGGATTTCTCATACGCCCTGTAACAGATATATACTAACCCGTCCGCTCCGCTGGTCGATTACAGGCTGAGTGGTGGTGCAGGCCAGTGATCAGCAATTAGGGATTTGGTAACCCGTACTACCCGTGGCACACCCGTCGTACCTATCAATACACTTTGTGTACCCGTCATACACCCGAGTCTCCTGGATGGTGTCTCGTATCTCCTGGATGAAAGTACCCTATCCGAAAAGAAATCTACCTTTCCCTTCTCCTCCCCGCCCAACCTGCACTACTAAATTTGCTGTGTCCGATGTAACGCACTACTAATTTGCTGGCATCTCTGGGATAAAGGTATCCGCACCAATTCAGCACGTGTATTAACTGTGACTGTTGTGTATTAATACGCAACCCAAGTCGTGACGTCATTTGACATAATCAGCTGACGGTCGGGCGTACTCAGCTGACTGCGTAGTGTTAAAGGCCATAGACACAATAAATAAGACGTTCTTTCCGTTAAATGAAGCTGAGCTTAGCATAGAGAGGCCACGAAATGGATCAGACTACTTTTTATAATTTTTTAAAGACGTTTTAAAGCTAGTTTAAAGCTGACGCTGCTTCCTAATTCGTATTAGAGCAGGGCAATAGAACACTGTATTATAGTGATACTCATCCGTCATAATTTCCAGTAACTTTCCTGAAAGCATAAAATAGAAACCTTATTGCCTTTTTTGTATTTAATTGAGTTATATTAAAGCAAAATGCATAAGAAAAACAACTACAGTACCTACCCGTTTTCACGGTGGCTTATTTTGAGCGAAATGTATTCAAACATTTTAAAATGTTTTTGAAATGTGTTTAGTTGTAGACAGCTTTCACGATGGACTAACATTGCGAAAAAAATGTGTTTAACCCTCGCCCTACGGGACCGTAGGACAAGGTTGAAAACATTTCTCGCAAATTAGTCCATCGTGAAGATGGCTACAGTTAAAACATTTTAAAATTATAAAATGTTTTAAAACATTTCGCGCAAAATAAGCCATCGTGAAAACGTCTAGTATGAACAAATCAACAATGATAACGGTGATATGACGTCATTTGAAGACCGCAGTAACGTGCTGTAAATTCAAATGATTAAATGTGAAAAAAAGTTTTGTCACAGTGCGCCAGGAACGTAACGTGTCTCTCAGCTTAAAATTCACTTAATTCTTTGTAATACAGTGTAACTTTTTTTTCCAAAATAAGCAATATCCTTCTTTCACTTGATGTATCTCGCAAAGCTAAAGTTCCAGCGCCGTTTTCCCCGATGAAATTGAAGTAACAACTTACGGCCCTATGGCCCTTTAAACATAAACGTCGTCAGCTGAAGTACGCCCGTGCGTAACAACTTGGGTTGCGTATAGACTATAGACAGACATACTTAGTTTAAATACTAAGTAGTAAGTTAGATGCATACGGTTCAGATTGGCAAACAGCATAAGTGTTTCTATACGCCTGCATGCCCGGTATCATTTGGCAGGACCCAGTCTGTGACCAATTGGGCCCCGACTGGGTCTAGAGACCGGGTCCTCGGGTCCACATTTTGCCACCTCTATCTGGGCAATTCCAGGATAAATCACCAAGGTAAGGGCGAAATGTTTACCATATGCCGGGGATATCAAAATACATTAGCCGGAGAGGTGTGGTACAACTTGTAACAAAAAAGCCCCTAGGGCAATTTGCTGTACAGAGCGCGTGAAAACAGTGTGTGTGATAAAATTCTGACTGGAATTCTGAAAGCTTTGTCGGCTTTGCTTCCAAGGGCTTCTTCAATTTTATCGAAGTCAAAATTTAACTATAAAATACATTATTTCTTGCTCTGGTAAGGACCTTGTTATAATAAAAACATGATTTAAAAATATGAAAAACACACATTGTATGACACATTGAATGATATGGTAAAAATCATACCCCACTCGGCCGGAATAAATTGTCAAGACCTCTGTGCTTTCTTGATTTTTGAACCTCGGCCTTCGGCTTCGTACAAAAATCAAGAAAGCACCTCGTCTCCGAAAATTTATTTTACACCGGGCCTCCATGCGGTATATATAATAACCGACACCCACTCCGTTTCCTTTAATTAAACCCTATTACTGTGTCGGGGGGGGGGGGGGTGAATCGGCCCCTTGAAAGGTTTTTCGCGTACAGTTCATTCATAACTCAACCCAGAATCTTCAAACTTGCTGACTTTTCCTACAATTTCATTGCACGTCGAATGGTGTTCTTTTTGTCCAATGTGAACCCTTCGAAGGGGATCCAAGACAGCTTTTAGGGGGGCGTGTTCGGCCGCTTTGACACCAAATCTTTGCATGGTTAAGCACTCGTGAACAGTTGTGTGTTGAAGGGAAGTGTTAGCGAAAACAGACGTCGGTAGAGAATCGATTGTTCTTCCAGATGGCAATCTCGAAATGTCAATTTTTAATTTTGAAATCATTTTTTTTATTTTTTCTTCTTCTTCAAATGATACAAGTTTTTTGTTTTCGTGAGGTTTAAAAAAACGGAATATGTGTAAGAAAAAACTTGTCAATAGATATGTTTTGAAAGTTTCAGGATGATATCTAAATATTTGATGACCAGTTGTCAGGTCAAATGCTAACCTTCCAATATAAATATATGGCGAAAAATTATATGTAAGGGTTTAACACATTGTATCAATCCAATTATCTCCGTATCATGCCATGTTAGGCCCTTCTCAATGACCAGGAGTAAATTTTTAGTCAGTGACCCTTTGAAGGGTCATTCAAGGTCGCGAACACCTTTTATCAATAACCCGTGACAGGAACACTACAGATATTTGCAAATGGTCTCAAAGCGTTTGTCTCGTCAATCCACATCTTTTGATATGCAGTTTGACCGACTTTTTCACCTTGATCTTGACCTGGGAAATTTTCGATTTGACAAAATTGGTATGAATCCAACCACAATGACGAGAGAAACACGATGGTATCAAAATAATTACTCTATATGTTTTAGATAAAAAGTTATCAACGAACAAGCTTTTGCTGAAAAACAGTTTTTTAACATTTGTTGACCTCTACAGCCCAAACCATTGACCTGAGGTCATTTCTGATGCGATGGTGGCGAAAGAAATTTAAAATTCATTACAGTCAATTTTTCTTATTCTTCCTAGCTGCCATAATTTTCGAGACAATGGCAAGGCTTCCTGAAAAATAATGTTTTAGCAAATATGACATTTGATGACGTCATTTGATCATAAAGATAGTGACCCAAGGCCACCAAATTTTTACAAAATAAATTTAATTGTCGACCCTAACCACATACCAAGTTTCATGTTTCTAGCTCTTATGGCAGCCGAGATCTGAAGGGGGGCCGAATAAGCCCCCACCCCTGACAGATTCGTCTACTTTTCATCCAGATCTCCAGGAATAGGGTTAGAATTTGGTGACTCAGGCTATGTTGGGGCGCTGATTTCGTTTTTCGACAAAGTGTATGGTGCTGTGTGTCCAGGCTAAGGGGGCAAAAAGATGCAGGTCAGCGAAAATTCAGGTTAAGGTCAAACATCCAAATACGTTAGTCACTATATCTCCACGATAAAAATACATACCAGGGCAAAACTATATATCATTATAGAGAGGAAGAAACAACAAAAATGATGACATAATGAGTAACCATATTAAGTCACAAATTTGACAATTTGATCTGATGACCTGGGCTGGAAGTGAGGTCAAGGTCGAAATCATGTTTGCTAATTTCGATTTTCTTCAAGTTCGCACAAAAGCTGGTTCATTTAACTTGCTAACATGTATGCAAATTTTAACGTGTTAAGGGGAACTCTTTGGGGGGGGGGGACCCGGACAACAGGGGGCATATGCAATGAATTCGTTTGCCCAGCAAGTTACTGAATTACGGTTTTCTACCAAATATAGACAATATTGGCGTCATTTGACAGCACGTGCTCTATATAATACATTTATGACATTTATTGTTCTTGAAAAAATAACACACACTAAATAAATGAACAATAAATTAAACAATACAAATAATGTAAATGTATCGTCTTATGAATGGACATCTGATGCGACGGGATATCGCAACCGCTTATCACAACTGTGTATTGTGCATTGTGCATTGAATATATCGTCTCCAGGCTCATTACCCAGTTACAGACGAAGTCCAGAAAATAAAATAGCACGACAAAACACATTAGCACGTAAAAACACGCAAACACATCACTGAGTCAGCTTACAGGTAGGTATCCAGCGTCCTTGTGAAGATTATGACGCGAGATTTAAAGGAAGATACAGACTACAGTAGATATAAGAAGTCAACACTATGTAGTGTCAGAGTTTAAAAACGAGTTACATAGTGATGGCGTTGGGATGAAAACATCTCGCTGAATTGTGTTTACCCTTCCACGAGGGAGCATTCCACTGAGCAAGGGCACGTGTCGACTGTCGAGCGCCCCGGTACATACAAACCAAATGCTGCCAGCAGAATAGAGCTGTCAATCCTCGTATGATGAATATTAAATAAAAACACAAGGTCGTATTGTGCTAAACGGGATTTGATAGAACGCACGTTTAAGTATGATAACAGAGAACAGTAATCAACCAGGTCAGTGGGTTTGTCCGAGTTACGGGCCAGCCAACGTTAAAAACCTGTGTTGCACTCTCTCCAGTCACCTCGAGTGAGTGACAGCCGCGCCGGCCCACACTACACAGCCATACTCGAGGATGGAAGTTGGAACGGACATGAGCGTAGTATGTATGTACACAACATTACCTTGTGATCAAAACGAGCTTTATTATGTCGACGGGACAACAGCATGCTGCGAATGACCAGCCCAAACATGCGGTTTGACTTCGCTATAGTCTGGTCGATGTGAGAAGCAAACATGAGCTTAGCGTCTAGTAAAGCACCCAGATCGCGAGTTTCAGTGCGGCGCTGTAAGGTGGTGCCGTTCAATGTGCATGTGGCTATGATGGGGGATTTATGTAAGGAGAATGATATAACATGATATTTAGAAGGATTAAGGTTGAGGCGCTATGTACAAGACCAGGAGGAAAGGCGGTCGAGGTCAGCCTGCAGCCTGAAGGGCGTCTGAGTCAGAGGGGATTTGATGCAATTATATAATTTTATGTCGTCCACGTACATGATACAGTTGGTCTGTATAAGAACAGGGAGGTCAGCAGTGAAACAAATAAAGAGGAGTGGGCCACATACACTGCCTTCAGGCACACCGGATTTGATTGGGATCCAGTCCGAGCACCGACCCTCAATCACCACCCTCTGCCGGCGGTCGATTAGGTACGACTGAATCCAGGAGAGCGCACGTCCAGTGACATTTAAATATGTTTTGAGTTTGTGAATCAGTAAAGTGTGATTCACACTGGTAAAAGCCGATGAATAATCCGCATAAATAGAGTCGGTCTGTGCGCCATCCTGGATCGAATCCCAGCTGTGTCTGAGGAATGTGCTAATATTGGATACGCACGATCTATTAGGTAGGAACAGGAGCGTAGGAACTCATTTGAAGTTGGGGGGGGGGGGCAAAAGGCATTTTGAAAAGTCGATTCTTTCCATGCAACGTCCATAGGCGTAATGTTAAAATCAAAAAATGTTGGGGGGCAGTTGCCCCCCCCCCTGCCCCCCGGCTCCTACGCCTATGGGTAGGAATTCGTGCTGGCTGGGAGGTAAGGACTTAAAACAATGCGCCAGTAGGTCGTCGCAAAGTACCTTCTCAAGAACCTTGGAGCAGAAGGGGAGAAGGGAGATGCCACGGTAGCTGCTGGGATACTTTTTGTCGCCCTTTTTGTGAACGGGAATAATATTGGCATCTTTCCAGATTTTTGGAAACAGGTCAACAGATAACTTACATAATACATAGGATTTCAAGGGGAAAGCCTGTTGCGCACTCGTAAAGAATGCGGGCGCGGGTTAGCCCGTCAGCGCCGCAGGCCTTATGCTTGTCATCGCTAGACAGCAGTGTTGGAATTTTCCCCGGTGGGACGGAGAAATGGTTCAGGGAAGGTGAGGGGAAGACGGGCGCGTCAGGCGGCAAGGTATCAACGTGCGTGCGGGTCAGACAACTTTGAGCCAAATGTGATATTACAAATGCTCGCACAGTCTGCAGTATTGGAGAAAGACTTACCGTTGTGAACGAGGTTTGCGGGACGGTGACGGGAAGACTTCAGGGATTTCACAAAGGACCAGAAACGTTTCGGATTATCCCGAAAGTTATGGACGAGGCTCAACAGGTATGCACGGTATTAAGTGCTGGCTGCGTTCTTAAATTCCTACCTGGCTCTAGAGAATGCTAGGTCGTGTTCAGGAGAGGGCTGGAATTTCTTTAAACGGTGAGCGGTGTTCTTTTCCCTGAGAGCGCCCCGTACATCCCTATCAAACAACGGAGGGAAGTGGCGGGATCGGGAGACAGTGGGTACATAGTCGGCGATAGCAGCATTAACAAGTTCATAAACAGTTCAGTGTCTGCGTCTGCATTAAGATCATTCGATAAGCACCAGCGCAAACAACTAAGAGCAGCACGAGCTGGTTAAAATCTGCAGCACGGTAGTTAAATCCAGTGGTTCTAGAAGCCTTTGGTAAAAACGGCAAACGTACATAAAATTGAGAACAGGTTTCACGATGATCAGATGCGAACATGCCGTCACTGGCATTCGTCTCAATATCGCCACCACAGGACAGTACTAAGCCCAGAATTACGTCACCTCGCGTGGCAACGTGCACTGATTGAGTTAATCCATGAACATTGAGGCCGTCTAGAAATTCCACAGCACGGGCGGACCTTCTGTTGACAACTGGAACTTCGTCACCGGGCCAGTCTATCTCCAGTAGGTTGTAGTCACCGCAAGTGATCACGGGCCTGCCGGTGGCCCGAAGTTTGGCGAGGCATTCCAATATCGGACCGATGTCACGATCTCTGTCCGGTGGCCGGTAGCAGACCGCTTCGAAAGTACTACAGTTGACGCCTATTTCCGCCACCAACGCCTCAGCGTCAGGCTCCAGGTCCCGTCGCCGAACTGGGTGTAGCTGGGTCCTGACGGCGCACGCCACGCCTCCCGCCGTGGGTGAGACGGTGCCCGTCTGAACCAGGTGTGCCGGTCCCCACCCTAGTTGCAGCTCGGTGTAGGGCGACGTCGGCGGACAACTGCACGTCTCGGTCATGCAGAACACGTCGTGGCTGCTGAGGTCCGGCGCCATGGCTCGCAGCTGTGGATCTACCGTTTCGATTGCGTTAAACTTGCACCACAAAGGTTTGTTCATTTAACTGTCAACATGCGTTTAATATTGATATTGGCAAGTGCAACTGCTTGGGAATCAACAGAGGGCATATGTCATGACCTCATTCGCCC